>JXSR01S003084.1:26226-38470 GCA_000969725.1 Ophiothrix spiculata | reverse complement strand
ACAGAAAACCCTGATGTTTTCAACTGAATTTTCTATATAAATTTGACCTTCCATTTTGATGAGGAATTACAGATTCTGTGAAGCGATTTTTGTTATTTTAAATTGAACCCATGTACTGTACGGAAATGTATTGAAAATCATCATTTTTAACCATTTTGTGGGACTTATACAAAACTATGAACTTTATTTCTCTTTTCAAAAATACAGACGATCAGTAATATTTCTTAAGAAAATTTTGCCTTTAAGTTATTCTCAGATAAAAACTGTTAATTACGCAGACAGAATAAAATTTCATGTGTATTTTCTGTTATTTCCTGAGAATATCTTTGACTTTGTAACTGCCAAGGTTTTCTATATGAACATCTTCTGAACATTTTGACATGATTAATAACAATAACAATAATGATTTATAAAGGACATAAGCAACAGCATCTAAATTTACAGATTGCAGTCCATGCCAATTTAAAAGTACATTGCAAAGGTAAAGAATTGGTGACATGTAGTCTCAGCCTTGTGAGGAACACATCTAAGATGTTCGTGATGCATATAAAGTCTGCACTATTTTTAGGTTTTGTACTTTTTTAAAGCCTACTATCTTTCCATAGATTTACAGGGGAGATACAAGGCACGCCGCCATTTTTATTCTGGCATGGAGACAAATTGGGGGTATTTGGATTTTTGCAGATAGCTTGTCGATGATGCATCGCACCTTGTCATAATGCGCAAATATTGAAACACGCACACACACACTTTGCATGCAGGTTGGCGTATCATTCGCGTAAAGTATTATTTGCACAGGTTGTCTCTACGCGTAACCAAGTGTCAGCACTCGAAGTTGATTTTGGCTAACTGCTAAATATTGTAACATGTAACAGTAATCAGCTGCTGCTGGTGCATCTAAAATCGCCCAAAAACTGCTAAATATTGTATGTTCTGTGGTTTTCTTGGTTCTTATTATCCAACGTGAAATTTCCTGAATTTGTAATGATTTTACAACGCAATCATACTGCAGTGTGTGCCCATGTAATAGCTCTGCGGCGGCTTTATATAGCGTAGTGAAGATTGCCCACCAGTAGCCCAGTCAAATGCTGTGCAGTGTATGTTGAACTGATCTGCCCGGTGGGTGTTTTCCGCAGTGTTTTCCTACTGGTACTGACTGCACTTACGATGATTTTATTCAGAAAGTCTAAGAATTTGTTGCGCTATTTTTCATATCCATTATTATAACAGATTTATATTGAAATAAAATAATGATATAATTCTTGATTAATTGACAAGGTGACAAGATATTAAACGAGATATTTAGTTGAAAATCTTTTCCGGCATGAGAATATTTGTCACGATAGGCTACCATACATGTACTAACACGGCAATGCAATCAATGTATTTATTATGATAGTTATTTATGGTACTTGAATAAATTTACAAGCAAGTAACTATGAGAAAAAAATGAAATGGCCCTTCGCCTAACCAGTACACTACGTGGGACAGTTGATTTTCAGGAGGTCAAAATTTATTATATTGAAATACAACAGGTTAATAGGTACTGAGCATGCGTAACAAATAGCGTCATCATTAGTCTTGTTTATATTTTGTTTACGTAAAATTACTGACTATGCAAATTGTATATTGAAGTACGTAGAGTAATATGCCGATGAGTTCAGTATTTTTGGTGGTACTCAATCATTTCATTTTTTTAGTAAGGCAATGTATGGGTAAACTGGAGAAGCGCCAACTAAACGGGGAACCATATATGTTTTTCATGGACTCTACGTTAAAAATCTTGAAAAAAATATCTCGGCTTATCAAACAAATTATGTATGTTTATCAATGGACGATCGTAGCCAGATAGTACGTATTTCCAATGGAATGGTTCTCGGTTTGTTCACTGTAAATATTTCGTCGATAATGGTGATGGGAAGGTATTCGTAGCTGCTGTTCTTTCATAGATTATCAAATGCATTGGGCTGATGATTTCAAACATGGTAGGGGAGGTGGTGTGGGAGCTCTTTCCTCATGATAGGTAATTTTGTTTTCAACAACTCATCGTATTTTCTTATACCACAACGCACCGTTGTTGATTTGTGATGAATCCACAGTTGATATTCAAATAAGCACGTCAGGCACAGCACAGCGTACATATGGAGGTGCGTTTAAGCAGTACAAGTAAGTCGGTGCATTGTTCATTGCGCATCAGGATCTTTTAATAATGTAAAAGTACATGCAAGGACTGGCGCTTGGGAACAGTTGAAAAACGATAAAGCGACAAACATTTTGCTTCAAATTCTGCTAAATAATTTTATGAAGATGAGTATCTGTTAAATTGAAAACATTTAGAATTTAATTCACACGTTTTCAGGAAGATTTTCGTTGTTGAAAGGTATTCAAACAGGCTACAGAGTTGTTCATTGCAAATCAACAACTCTGCATCCGATGGGTCGGCATATTTTTATCACGCTTGAGTGGCTTTAAGCGCAATAAAAACACAGGCAGACACATGGATGCATTGTTGTTAATTTGTGATGAACAACTCTGTAGCAGGTTTGAATACCTAATTCAAGTTTAATTAATTCTAAACTTTGGAAACCACTAACCTGCAACTTTTAACTTTCAAGAACATAGAAAATATTTACTTGACACTTTTCGTATATATTCATCAATCAAGTTGAACTACATGGAAAATTAATAAAACAAATGTGCAGCTAATCTCCTTCTAATTTAGGCCCCAAACTTATTGAGCACCTCTCATATATGCTCATACATGCTCAGATAAGCTTCAGGCACAGGATTGTCAAGATAATCTTGGATCTGTAATTCCAACCATGCCCCTCATCTCAGTCAATATTTTTTTAATAATCTACAGTCTATAGTAAGTGACAATGAATCCTTGGCTTGTTTGATCACCCAATTAAGGTATTGGTAAGGGTTGCATGCTAATCCATGAAAGTTTGGATTATAGACCTTCAAGATGAAATCAAAATGGAAACAAAATGAGTTTTCACACAAACACATGCATGACAAGCATAAAAATAGATAGCTGCAAATAGAGCTCTTTATACTGTAAATATATTTAAAGGGGCATTGGAGCATCATCCTCAAACTTTTCCCCAAGCATTTTGAGATTTTTGCATAATTTGAAGTATTAGCGGTAATAATGACAGCATGCAAAGTTTCATTGTCAAATTCAAACCCAATTTATCAAAATATTTAGATTTCTTTTATTTTCACTTATTGTTGTCGACAATGATAAATACTGCCCTCTATAGTTGAATTTTTAAAATTGGCCTTTTCAGGTGATTTAATGCAATCTATGATGTGAATATTTTACAATTTATACAAATAAATTTTGGTCTCTTTCTTGATTTATAGCATCAATAAATACAGAATAGCCTCATACCCAAGATCAACAAACAAAATAAAATTCAAATTTTAGACTTTTCTGTAGGTTTTGATCAAAATTTTCCCAAAATCTGGTAACTAATTGTTATTTTCCAACATATGAAGTGTAAATCATACTCAACTAAAATTTATTTTTTTTGTCCAATGCCCCTTTAATATTGAGCTATTTTGCAAATAGCTGCCAGCATACATTTTTGCAAGGATTTGGATTTAATTTCTAAACAAATTTGTACTAATAGCCAACTGAAAATGGAAAACAAGAGCTATTCATGCAAACTTTCACATCTTTTCACAAAATTAGGTATGAGTATACAGTGCATGTTGTAAAGAGAATTAGCCAAGTATATTGTGGAGAAGAAAAAGCAGCGTTTCATAGTGGAAGAACTTGCAAAGACAGTGAAAATAACTAGTCTTACACTGCAGTCAGGAATTAAAGCAGGCGTCAAAATACAAGAGGGCAGAGGGCAAATCGCCCCCTATTTTTATTTTTTAAAAAGCCCCCTTGCAAAGGTGGATAAGGGCGAAAAAATATTACAAAGGCACACCAATCGCCCTCTTAAGAAATAAAAAACTTAAGTAGATGAAGTTTAACTGTGTAAAATGTTGCTCATAAAAAGCAACAATATTCCAAGTAAAAAAGTAGCCCCCTAGTAGCTCAAAAGAGCTCCCTGTGATGAAAGTCAATGGGAGATTTTTATTTGCTGGAAAAAGTAGCCCCCTAAAGAAAAAAACTTTTTTTCACCCCTGCATTAAAGTCTGCTATAATGGACTACAAATGCATAAAATTATGACATGTCATTTTGTGTGTCTAAACACAAAATGTCCAAGCATGCAATAACAGTGCACAACTAAAACATGCATTTGCAGGCAGTGATGTACACTCCCTATACATCAATATTTTTAAGGTGTTTCCTAAAAGCAGTCGCTCACTCTTGCAGGATAACGAATTCACGACATTTGTATGTACCCTTTTTGCGCATGCAATTTTCAGTACATTGAACGCACACTTTAATAACAGGTTTGTTAATCACGCACTGGTTCGCTTTTATTCAATTCTCAGACCAACTTGTTGTTGATCGGCAGTTGATCATCGAACCGTGACTGGGCCGAATTGTTCAATCATCTGGAATCATCTTTATATAGGTGAGATAAAACAAAGCAAAGCATATGTACCAGCACCACAGACTTAGCTCCTCTGGGTGTGGTGATTCAGCAGTTGATACTCATCTTTACAGCTCCAACTACACTTTTGAAAATAAGAATGTGGTAGTTTTGGACAAGGAATCTAGATGGTTTGAACATGGAGCCAAGGAGGCAATTTATGTAAAAATGGTAGAGTCTTCTTTACATTGAGGTAGGGGTGTGCATCACATACTTCCAGGGACGTACCTATACATAAGTAATTAAGAAGATCCCTAGATGATTCAAGGATAAGACCCTGTCACGGGAGGAGAGAACATTAAACATTGCCACTCATCAAAAGCGTAAAATGCACTATTTTAAAGATTTTACTACCTGGATGAATCACAACCTTAATAAATGTATACATAAAAACAAATATTTACATGTAAATCACAAGACCATTCATGCAAGGAACACTCATGCAGGCAACACCAACAGTGATGTATTCAGGCAGGCAACCTTCACCAAACTGGATGTGGAATCGTACAGGTGCTTATCAGTGGAATAGGTATACAGTGATCACATCTAGAGGGGAAAAAGTATAACAGAAAATCAAAGTAAATGATAACAAGGTGAACAAAAAGTAACTGATCAAAACAGAGATAAGAAATCAGTGAAAATATCCATGCATAAACGTGCATTCAGAAACATGTATCATAAATCTATAAAAATTATATTTTGGAAATCATGACTATGTGTATCGATCTTGATCATAACTAAGGCTTAATCATTACAATCTTGGCGGGACATAAACTAGAACTAAAATTTCTATTTGAGCTTCTAGCATTCAAGAGGAGAAACATGGAAATATAATTTTTTTCAATATCAGGTCAAAGATTTATTCAATGTCTAAATAATGGACCTTTACTATGTAAACTCCAATTTGCTAAAGAAATGTTCAAAGATTTTAAAGCTTATCTTGCATATCTAACCAATTAACATAATTGTAGAAGCATAAAATCTAAAATTACATTCGATTTTCTGAGGATCACACCATCCTTTTAAAATAATCTTCTAAAGAATGTTGAACTTTTCAGAGCTAAACCTCAACTTATATATTTATTAAAATCCTCATGCCCAAACCCCCGCATTTCAATATCTGAAATCAAATAACATTGACAATGCCTCATATACAATAAATTGTGCCATAGCAAGTACGTATTAAACCTAGAAAGTAAAGATTTCCCTAGCAAAATGTCTCTTGAAAGTTGATCTAGCCAGAGCTGCTAAATCAAATATAAGGCAAATGCTCGATTCCTCCAGAGACTACTGCTTGTCTGAGCTTTCATGAGTCTTCAAATTTTTACAGCTGGTGGTTTGATAGGTTTGAAACCATATATTTTATTATTTCAATAACACACACATTGATGTACTGCTGCAGGTGAATTTCTACCGAGTTTGAATGTTCTAAAATATGTTGTCTAAATATGTTTTGAAAACTGTAATTTTACTTTTTAAATGTTACATAAATACCTTCCAAACATGAAACCACCTGATACATGATACATTTCATGATAAATTCTCTTCCCCAGTTTTGATTGTATAATCTAAATGAATACTTTCTACAATGATGACATAAAATTGTGGGGAAAACAACTAAAGTATAGATAAATTTCTTCATTCTAAAATGTCACTCTTTAATGATTTTGTATCTATATGCTATACATCTTTGGTTTACATGGGAAGCCAAATTGGAACAGTCCGAATATATCATTCTAAAAATACGTCGTGCAAGATGTAAATTTACGAGGCTATCAGACAGATATATCAATAGTCATCCACAATGCTACAAGATAGAGGCCTGCCCATAAGGTACTAAGCAACAAATCATGTATTGGCTTGTTCATTTTGTTTAAAAGAGAAGTTAAGCCTCGATAAGATCTGTATTTTTCAACTCCATTACAAATTTATTTTATTGTGAAACATGCAAAAAGTGAAAGACATTCTGAATGTAATCAAATTTACAGCTAGTTTTAAGGTATCTGTATCACATTCTTCTGTTTTGCTGTAAGGGTTACTTGTGATAATATTGATTCTGAAAGCACCCATTTGCCTATCATATATTATGTGGATTGAATTGTTTGCTTTAAGATTCTGATGCAACTAAAATGACAAGATAACAAATTTATCATCATAATAAAGATGGACGATATCGAGCAGATTAATATGAAGATTGTGAAGTCCAAAAATATACCTCAAAATCTTCAGTCCTTCTAAGGGAATGGTGATTATACTTCCGCAAGTCATCATGTAACGGGTCAGAAGTTTGCAAAGAGATCCATATATCTTTAGAATCCCTTTGCATTTTACTTGTGTGTCAATTAACAATGCTTATGAGAAACTAGATAGATTTAGTCTAAATCTTTTAAGTTTTCAAAGATTAGGAAACATCTTTGATGGAATGGATTCTTGGATTCTTCTCGAATTTCTGATCCTGTGTAGGAATTTAACAGATGAAGAATATAATATAGTTCTTGTTTGGCTTGCATTGGTCAAAGAACATCTAAAACAGTTTTTAAAAGCTTGCATTTGAAAATGAGGCCACATTTTTAGAATGCTATTATAATACAAACTGAAATCCAGAAATACTCAATCAACTTATGCGCCTGTTGCCTATTAACTCACTCACCCTTGTAGACTGTGTGCTTGCACTCATAGTGAACGCTGGCCATTTAACACCGGCTCTCTGTGTATCACCCTACATGTCGCAACCTGAAAACAACAACCAAATAGATGATGTGATTAACAATTGGCACAGAGCAAGGCGCAATGAAGATATTATGTTGAGTAGTGGATTAGAAGTCTAGATGGTCTATTTAGTGGTCAAGAACCTATAACAGTCAGCTGCACCTCATGGACACATTTATCATTCCACAACGCATGTATTTCACTACTATCAGATACACTGAGGTTTACATTTAAAAGCCTTTCTTTGTACTAGAATTAGTAAAAAATTGATTTCAATGAACTTCAACCAACTTGGTGAATGAATGACTGGATTGTGATCAACCTCTTACTTTCAGGTATGGTATTTAAAAACCTACTCAAACTTGGTTTTAAAATGCTGTATACATTTTAACCCTAACCCCACTGAATTTCACAACATCACAACACCGTTCCACAAAGTTAAAAAAGTCCAGATACGTCATAGACCCGAGTTAGCTATGACCACGAAATCGCTGCCATGGCAGCACCTGCTCAATAGTTTGACATAATAATAATCGGATTGGGAAGCGAGAGGTTCCGGGTTCGAATCCAGGTGAAGTGATTTTTGACTTTCAAATTCAGGAGATAGTTCTTAAACGAAGAAGTGATCAAAAGTGTTAGGGTTAATGCAATACACCCAGCTCATATAATCAATTCTTGTAAGAGAATCTTAGACTTAACCTGGTGTGACGGAAACATTTGGCATGAATCAAAATGTACCACTTTCGTTCATCATTTTAAGTCCCAATAAGTTCAGGTTGAGGTAAAATCCAGTGTGTTACAGGAAACTAGAAATATTAAAATGGGAATTAAGACAGAAATCCAAACATATTAATCATGTGAATAATCAGAATGAATAAATATTTAGAATATTATCACACTGTGATAGAAAATATCACCAGTCTGTACTTGAATATTGCAATAACATGTTGCATTTGTCTACAAAATTCTCCCCATGAACGTGTTCACAGAAATGTCATTGTGATGTGAGGTACAATTTCCTGAACACACAACATGATCATCCATTCTCCGATACTCAGTCAACTTGAATACACAATATTTCACCATGCTAGACCTGAAATCAATATGTCGTAATGTTATCCTTCCTTCGTGCTCTGCTATTTGACAGCATGACGGTTAACCATATCCAATATAATATGTGGCTAAGGTCCATTTACAATGTGCTTTAAAATCATTGCAAGGTGGTTGTAGAATCACCTTATACTGATGTAAAAAGGGGTTTTCCAACTTGGCTAGTTACCATATATTTCGCCAATGATGTTGGTGCATATGGTATTTTTAGAACAAGGTTTAACATGCATGGGGTACAGCACTGGAAACAGGGATTTTGGAAGTAACAACTCATTTGTAGATTTTAAAAAAATTGTCCCATAAAATCAGTTGAATGGAAATGGGCTGTCACTACAGGCACCAGTATACAACTAAATGTACAATTATGAGCAACATGAAGTATTGTTGCTAGGAATATTTAAAACCATGGTACAATATCTAGTTGTAAAACCCTTTAAATTTTTAATAAAGTAAGTATGCACAACTCATCTAGTGTCTTATCAACATCCTACATTGCTCGACTACTTAATGAGGCTATAAATTTCATACTTCCTAGTAATCCAATAAAATCCACTAATTATTGCTCTAAAACACAAGCCTGATTCAATGAGAGCAGATAAGGCTTGTACACAGCGACCAACAAACAGGTTAATATTGGATTACTATCCCATTAAATAGTGACATTATTAAATTAACATGTTACTAGACTAGCAAGGTGTCTCCTCATAGATGCAAATAACGTGACTATTTATATGATGCACGATGTAATAAGCATATCAACCATTCCCAACGCACAATTTATTTGGCTCGATTCCATGTCATGTCTCAAGATTAATGCAAGCAGTTTTTGACAGGTACAGAGTTATAAACCTGAAACTGTTTACGGTAATTGCACGATGATAAGGGTTATAAATGGTATGCGATTTCAAAAATCAAAATTTTCCTCATCTTTCATAATGCAAATATTATGTTAACCCCATATTGACACATCCCAGATTTAGCAATAAATCATGCTATCTACAGGAGATAGCCAAGCTTGAAGGAGTATTTAAATTTAGATAAGAGGTTACAGAGAATTTGAATCCATCCATTAGCTACCTAATGATATGGTCACATAAGCCGAAGCAGGGTTTCATTTTTGAAAAATGCTGAAGAGCTATAAATAACTGTCCTGAAAGGTTCAAGGAGAGTTGTCAGGAGAGTGATAATGGTCATACCATTAGATATTAGCTGATTTTAGCAGTTTGAGGTGAGCTAAATATTGCTCTCCTAAGAGACTGTTTAGGCGAGCATAGGAGAGCAATCGCTCTAGCTCGCCTTAAAAATGAAGGCCTGCCGAAGGAAGCCGCAGAGCCGGTGTGACATCGGTATGACACCGGTGAATGCTTGCGATGCCCAGTCAGTCACTGGTCAGCGACCGGTGGTTATGTGACCATAACTGAAGACATCATATACAAGCCACAAGTTTTAACTCAGAATTACATTCTTGTGGCATGTCTCCGGTGTATCTATGGCTCATGGACACCACCCGGTCTCCGTACAGTACCAGAGTATCCGTCTCAGACAAGTTATTGATAGGCACCTGTTTCACCAACTATTTGCTGGTTTAAGCCATGGATCTAATTAGAGTTTCATATAGAGTACAATGGTTTTTAATCATATCATTAGGGTAGTGATAGCCTCTGTAGTTGCTGCATAAAGTCACATTGTACCTCAATCATGATGTACTTATCCGTCAGGATTAAAGAATGATCAGTTTCATAGAACTGTCACCAAATTGGATGTTCCTAATATGTAACACTTCAATTTACGAGGCAAAATAAACATTTACAGTTGACACCAAATTAGAAAGGATGATTTTAATATCGTAAAGTATAATCAATTTATATGTTCAAAAAACCACTTCACCTTTTCAGATTATGCCATATCAAATTCTTTCCAACTTAAAAATATCTAGCATCTTCATGTACATTTCTGATGAACAATATGTAATGTAATACCAGCCAAAACCAAAATTGAGACACAGTACTTTACATGTAGTTCAACTATGCAATCATGAAATATTACCAGTTTAATGCACTTTCCTCAAATAACACGGTGTCTATTTCTTATACCATCATCGCCGTGAGTTGATGTTGCCGGCATTGTGACATCAGAATTAAACCAGACTTCCCAAATACCAAGCTGCCTGTGGCACATACTAAACAAACATAATGCTCTTTAATGTCAGAGCATATTTTGAAATAACAAATGAGCCATTTCATGAACAAATTAAAAATGTAGCCTAGTTAAGATGAAGTTGATATTCACAATATTTATAATGTCAATTTCTAACCGAAATTACAACGCAATATTCTACTTTTTGTTTTAATTACCTTACATGAAACTGTGAATACAAATTTTCAGCAGATTTTGAATTCATTATTAAAATTAAATTAAGAATTTCTAATTTGACAGGAAATGACTCATAACATGGTTTAATGTTTGTAATAAAAACTTACTTTTTTCTTTTTCCATGAGAAATTTATCAGAAAAAAAAATCAATAAATTATTATAAAAATCATAACTTTTTAATAAAAGGGCACAGTAACTATTCATGAAAGCAGAAAGTTAGAAAAATGTTGCAGCATACACTCATTTTATTAAAATCCTGCATATATGCAGTTTATAGCAATTCATACTGATCTTGGTGACTAATACGCACATATACAGGTACACAGTTTAGCTGTGAAATACTTCTACGCAAAATAGGTCAAACAGGGACACTTGGGATTATCTTCATGAATATGTGCATTAATGAAGATGAAATTCGTAACTAAGGAATTAGTTTCCTTCACAATATTTTTATTCACTGCAAATGGTTAATAGATTTGTTGCTATTTACCATCACAGCCCTGTTGCTATCTACTGAAGATAATCATCAAGCAACTTAAATATTATTTACAGGGTTCAATGTATTTTATAAGGATGGTTTTAGGTATCTACTAAAATTGAATATCTTTTTCATCTGCAGGGTGTAAAATTACTGCATCAAAATTATAATATAAATGTTCGGAGTAAAATTGATTACTGTAATTTCATAGCTTTGAATTTATACCTATGTCTGGGTCTTTTACGGTAGAGGATGTTTTGCAAACAAACGATGCACAGAAAACAGTGTCCCTAAGCTGTAAAATATCTGCCCTTATTTGTGATTTTTAAAATAAATTTCATTACATTACACAATTTACTGTATGTGTAAGTATAATCCAAATAATAAAAATCGAAGATTTTCTTGCAAAAGGAAATAATAAATCTGATTTTTCACGCAATTTTGATAAATATTGTTTTCCAAGAATTCATCTGGATACCAGCTTGTAAGATGTAACAACACTAATCAGGGCTACTCACTACAGATGCAAGACAGCGATTCTCAATACTGACCTTGGCACAATTTCTACTTAACCAGCTATGGCTAATGCCAGGATGTGACACAAGTCACTGTCATTAGTAATAGCATACAACCTCTGCAATATCATGATTATTCCTAAAAAAAAAACCACCAAATTTATCACACAATTTTGAATACATCCTTTTCCAAGAATACCAGCTTGTTAGATGCTACATCATTAATCAGGGCTACTCACTACAGATGCAAGACAGCGATTCTCAATACTGACCTTGGCACAATTTCTACTTAACCAGCCATGGTTAATGCCAGGATGTATGAACATATTACACCTATCCTACATAAATTGCATTGGCTACCAGTAAAATATCGCATTATGTACAAAATTCTTATCATCACTTATAAATGTCTTCACGGTTTTAGCACCAGATTATTTACAAGAACTCATACAGGAATATAGGCCATCTCGTAATCTCAGATCATCTTCCAAATTAAATC
>JXSR01S003084.1:8050-19314 GCA_000969725.1 Ophiothrix spiculata | reverse complement strand
GTACGAGCCGACAACTGCATTCTTTTGCCGCGGCGGTCCACATATTTTTTTTTTTATCTTTGTACCTCAGAGAGGTTAGCTAATGCCTTTATTTCTATTTTTGTAACGTTCACATATTGTTGTTTTAATATAACTTTTAAATTGTATTTCTAATACATATTTTTATGTGAGTACGCATGACAAAAGGTAACACCTCCCGCCATGCGTATTCATATTGAATAAAATAAATATACATAAATCACAATATATCTATATTAATGATCTACACAACTTACTTGATGCTCAATGTTTTATGATCATGATTTGATAATTGTTTTTGCTTTTGCTCAGGTATTTTACATCAAATATCAAATTTATCTGAAAATAAGAATCATCAACTACATCTTTTCCCAACACAAATAATCATAAATCTTTTCATGGCTAGGATTTCTGCCTATTGTGTAAATTGAAACCATCTGTATGTGAAATCACATCCAAACAGAGAAATGGACCATCACTGATTTTTATTTTTCTATCTCCAATTATAGAGAGTTTTAGGGTGCTTCAAAGTGATACAGACAAAAATGTGTTAACGGGGCATTATGGGTGAAGAGCCAATCACACAAAATTGTCAAATCCCTTTCATTTCCACTATTTTATCCAGCACTTAAATCACAAAATGATACACGTAATAAAAGCCTTGACATGATCACATTTGCATGCTCTACTTGATTTAATTCAAAGCAAATGTCATTACCAAATAGCATTCGGGACGAACGCAAGCTTTTATTGACAGAGTTTTCAAAATTACGTGACCAACATACATCTTGCTGGAATTTCTCATGTCTTTCCTGAAATATTCTTTGTAAAGTAAAACCAGTTCAGCAGTACAAACAAAAATCTACCAAGCTGCTAAAAATGTGATCTCAAGTAATCTCAGCAATCGACTTGACCTCCAGAAATTACATTCATTTCCCATCAATTATTTATGGGTAAGTGAATATTCTCGCCATCAAATGATGTGACAACTTGACATCAGGTTGCCTTTTCCTCAAGTACAGCTATGCGAGACAATATGTGACCACATAAATAATGAACAAATTTATTTGGTATCGGGTTTTCCCTCGAAAATTTTTGGTCCATCATGCAATCAAGTATTCAGCTCACTTTACCTCTTGGTTATTTACTGAGATATTTCTGGATGTCATGGTCTTGTTTCCATCAATTTTCACTAAATTATGCATCACACAATAGATCAGAAATAGCTCCGCTTTTTGTCGTGTAAGAAATTATGTGTGAACATCAAATCAGAATTGTTAGACGATTGTATAGTTCTAAATTTAGAGAAAAAAATAGTGAGAAAAAGAATATTTTAAGCTCACTCTAAAGTCAATAATTAGGCAAATAATATGATTTGCATTAAAATTTACGTAACACATTTTATTGTGTCAGAATCGTCAATG
This sequence comes from Ophiothrix spiculata, assembly GCA_000969725.1. Taxonomy (NCBI): domain Eukaryota; kingdom Metazoa; phylum Echinodermata; class Ophiuroidea; order Amphilepidida; family Ophiotrichidae; genus Ophiothrix; species Ophiothrix spiculata. Next base: position 17,872 of record JXSR01S003084.1, on the reverse strand, counting down.
ATATGATATATAATTGTGTTGTTACTGGATTAATATTGTACATGTAGTACTGGCATCTACTGAAGATAGCAGAGAAAGATGAAGCTTATGTTTGAGTGTTTCTAGGTCAAATTGTGCACTTTTGATATTAAATGTTTTTGTGTGCAGTGGATCAAATTTTCACCTACTTTACAATGACAAAATCTTGCAAGAATGGATCCCTAATTTTTGATCTCGAAATGATAATTTGCTTTCACTTGTATGTGGCCTTTATAAAAAGTACTATGCCCACAACTTTAAGTAGCACAGAACATTCCATGAACTAGGATTTTTAACTCAGGTAAATCATTTAGGCAGCTTTCTCTTAGTAGTGAAACTTATATTGTTCTACTATTGTTCTACAAAACTTAATAGAATCACAAAATTTGCAGTCCAATGAAGCACACTGATTAAATTCAGTAAACATGTTTTCCTACGCAATGTTAGCAGTACAAGAACATGCACCAGCTATCAGGGAAATTCATTTATCAATTTAACAATAGTACAAACATACTGTTACTACATAGTATTTGGTTTGAAAGCATGCATTTGGAAAGAATGAGTCATTCTAAAAATTAAAAATCATGGATGCAAAACATGTGAAAAAATTACTTCTCTCAAGTCATTTAATTGCTGTAAAAGTACATGAATCTGTCACATTATTTATAATAGAAAGATAGTTCACCATCAGGCCATAAACAAACCTTGCTTTACATGTGAATGGATAGTTGGGAAAAAATATTATCAAAAGGTTAAACTTGGCTTAAAAATAACCTCAAAATTGGGAGAAAATTAAAATAAATCATCAACAAATTTTGTAAAAAAAATTAGCCATTTTGATATATAATTAATTTTATTGACTTGGCAATAAAATGCTTTATCTTTGCGAAATCATTCATTCATTTGGAGTGGCCAATTAGGTGTGGCCAAATGGCTCAAGGTTTACAGTTAGGTGTGAATGGGGTTTTGGTTTGGGCTTAACAGATACCACTTTAGAGAGTTGGCATTTCTGAGTTCCATTCTTATACATTCTAGCAGTGCACCATTGGGATGTCTCGTTGTTTGAAAAGTTTTTCCCACCCACCATACCCATCAATTTTCAACATTAAATGCCAAGATATTTAATGGGAATATCGATACGTGGGCAGTTTTTATTTTCACTTATCTTGGATCTATATATTATATATAAAAGAGAAATTTGTATAATCTGTCTAAATAAGGTTTATGCAAGGATTCTCAACAAAATATTTCATTGTTGATGTAAAACTATTATAACAATCTATGGGAGATAATGGTTTAAAAAATTTAAGGTGTAAATTTGGTTTATGAAATGGATGATTTTGACTTTTGCTTGCTAAATAATTATGATTGGAAAATAATTTCAAATTGATGAACTAGGAAATTGGTGCAGGGCAAGGATTCTCAAATTTGTATTTTATGGGAAGTTATTCAGTAATATACATTGTATAGAGAAATTATCATTTGTAACCATAAAACCTCAAAGAAGGTTCCTGGAATATTTGGGCTCAAGTAAACAGTTGTTGGTAGTTGTATATTGGATAATGGTGGCATATGTAAAAGGATGTTAAGGTACATCTAATAGTGTGTGGCAAGTTTGTTTGGGTGAATAAAGGTGCACTTGATTAGAGTGTCACTTCACTTGAATAATGTGTCGTTCGTTCTTTTGATTTCGTAGGGATAATTGAATAGATTTACCCAATTGGTCCGAGTATGAGTTGAAAAATATAAAACAAGATACAGTCGAGCCTAAATTCGTAAATAAACTCATTATGATATCAATAAATATTGGTCCAACTTCATCCAACTTGTATTATTTATATGCGGGATCCATTATTATCAGATTCACAACTCAAGGCATGATAAGAATTAAAACGGCTTGTTTTACATGATTTTGGGAAAACTATTAAAACTTTACAGCTTCCAAAATGCAAAATTTAGGTCTATAAAACTTAGCTTACTACTCTTACGTGGCATCCTCTGAATCACAAAACTGTACAGCACATTTAAAATAGATGCACTTTTCCCTCACAATGAATTTGATGCTGCAATAAAACGCTTTCTGATACATGTAGTTCTAAATATAGAATCCTCCTATTCTATTCCCCAATTTCAATTATTGCAATTCTCAACTATGACATCACAATAAACGGTAAATGTCTCACAAATGTCTCTAAACCTCATATGCCTGTAGCACACACTTGAGCAAAGCGTGCCATATTTGAATGTCAAAAGCTTCTCAATATAATCTTCTGGGGATCATCATTGGCCACTGGCTACTTGTTCAATTAATCAGGCACCAAAGACAGATGTCAAATGTTAAATTATCAAAATTCACCTGGTTATATCAGTTTCAAATTTTAGCATGTCTGTAAAGAAAGTCATTACGGTAGAAATCGTCATCATTTATTACCAGCCACTGGCTACTAAATAATCAAACCCATTGCATTCATACAATTCGGATTAAAATGTTTTAAAACAGTTCGACGAATTATCATGGTTATAGAGACAACTATACAAAACAAATTTTTATTTAATTTTCCATCTATTTTACTTACATAATTATAAAAGTTCATTTTACAGAATCCAGGGCATTTGGATGTAAAAGTCTACATTTGGACAAACTTCAAGATTGCTGTACATTTTGTTGCAATTGTTACAGCATCAAAATGAAATGAAATGGATTACATACGGTCTAGGAAATTCAACATCTTCCATAAGATCGTTACATTGCAGACTCATAATTCAACATGCATTTCAGCATTATTCATGCACTGAGTGACTCTGAAATATTGAAATGACTCAAGCAAAAACACAGGAAAGAGATGAAGTATAAATTAATAGTTCAGTTTCCTCCATGTGGTCTGGAACTCTTGGTTTAATTCTATTGCATATTCATTCTCATCTAAGTGTCCATTTAATTGGTAATTTTTGCAAAGGTGCATATCCGTTTGATGAGTTATATTTTGTAGATAAACTTTGTCATGATACTGCTTTTTAAAAACACAGATCCTAACAGAGCTTTAAAAGAAGATAAACACCAGATTGCTTTACGACTAAAGTACTTTGGATCTAACGACATTGTTAGCAGGTCAGTTGACTCATCGTATTGATCCTGAAGACCAATGGCATTCCAAAATATGAACCAAAGCTTTAAGATCATTGGTGGTCACTGGTCAGCATAGTTTCTGATGTATCTCATCGCAAATTGAAATGACATCTACTGCAGATAGCATTTTTTACTAAAAACAAAAAGTCAACTATGTGTATTTTGAATACATCATTTATAGCTATTTGGTACTAAAAGAGCAAATCCCAAAAATTAACATAATATGCTAAACAAATTGCTCATTAGAAATCTTATTGGAACAGGAATGAATTGTCAACTGTATACATACATGTGCAGTAAATGCCAAAGTGTAAAATCAACTGATGGCAAAATGCTTCACATGTAGAGTGACCTGCAATGCAAAATTTAATTTTTTAAAACATTTGCTACAATTCTATACATTTTTTGCATGTATTAGTAGTCAAATTTGGCAAAAAAATTATGTTCAATTCAATAACACTCTAAAAAAAAAAAGCTGTCTTGACACTTTTGATTGCTGGTCCATGACGAACAATTTGACACCTTAACCTTTGAAATCTGACAAAGTTGAAAAATAAGTAACATTTTATGCATAAATTATGCAAATTAGATACATAATTAGCATATTTTTGCTCAAATTGCAGCTGGCACAAGCGCAGCTCTATCCTCAACTACCCACCAAATTTCATGAATGTAGGGTGCACGGTTTGTAAAATACCCTATTCACTCGTCTAATTCAACTATTTTCCATCTGACAATCTCCTTAAATTAACAAAATCCCCATTTCCAAAAGTTTGAAAAATAGTCATACTCTATGACCGACACTTAATTTCGATTATTTTAACAATATTTGGCACGCTAGTATGAAAGCGCTCAACTGTAACGTGATCTAAATTCCGAAAATGAGTAGTTGAATTGGACAAGTGGATACGGTATGGCATTTTAACTATTTATGCATAAATTATGCAAATTAGGTATTTAATTAGCATATTTTGCGCCAAAATTGTTGCTGGATCCAGTTCGACTCCGGGTCTACCCAGTCACCAAATATCATTAACGTAGGGCATGCGGTTTCTGAGATATGCTCCAGATAAAATTATGCTCCGTTTAGGAGATATGGCCATTTTAACTACTCAGATTCCATAGGATTACATGTAAGAGTGCCATCTTAAAACGCATCGTATTCGTTAATTAAATGGCCGATCGAGCCGATTTTTGCATATGTGGTGCGAAATCGAAATAAGGTGGGGATAACATTTTCAAGGGGTGGGGTTAAGATTTACCCCCATTTTAGATTTCAGCCCAAGTCCCTAAAATCTCAAAAAATCGCATATTTTCTGCTTAAAAACCGACTAAATTTGCATTTTGCACCAAAAATTTCAGAGAAAATTACTAGCCACCCTTACCACCACTCCACCGACTTGCATCGCTATACGCCTCACAAGTTCTGAGACGGACGGACGGACAACCAGAAAACATAATGCCTCTGGCGGAGGCATAAAAAAACACATTTGTTCCATAAAATCAGTTAGATGGAAATGGACTGTCACTACAGGAACCAGTATACAACTAAATGTACAATTATGAGCGACATAAAGTTTTGTTGCTAGGAATTAGGCCTGCAGATTTCGGGGGTTTTCACTCCCGGGACTCGTATATTTTATTTTCGAACGGGTACCCGGGACTCGAATCATATTTTACGATTCAAAATGCAAGTTGAAAAGGCACCAGTCGGAAACACGGGAGTAGTGCACAAGTACCAAAAGTTACACTCGAGCCTTTGCACTATACTGTAGGGCACATTTCAGGCTTAAAAATGGCTGATTTAATACCGTACTGACGCTTGTATCTAGTCCCACCATTTTGTTACCTCAGATTTTATTCAAATAACGGGTGGGACTTAAATCAGGGAACTTACATTAAATTGACGTTTAATGTGGTAATATTATTGTCGCCATTTTGACGAAATGACAGCACCGTTATATAACTGCCATCTGTTGATGAACATTACGATTGCGCATGTCTGACAAGTATGATAGCACCGTTATATAACTGCAAGATCGCCATCTGTTGACGAACATTACGATTGCGCATGTCTGACAAGTATGACAGCGCCGTTATATAACTGCAACATCGCCATCTGTTGACGAACATTACGATTGCGCATGTCTGACAAGTATGACAGCACAGTTATATAACTGCAACATCGCCATCTGTTGACAAACATTACGATTGTGCATGTCAAGTATGATAGCACCGTTATATAACTGCAACATCGCCATCTTTTGAACACAGATTGCGATGTTTGTAACGAAACATGGTAAACATAGGGCCTAGAGAAATCAGTGATCTTCCTGCAAGAGACATCGCATGTTTGATAAAGTTTGCGACTATTTTTGGAAGTAGATTTTGATATTTGATCATTTTTAAGGTCATTTAGCAACTTATGGCCGCTAGTGAAATGATTATTGGAATATTTTGGTAATGATAATTTGGCGACTCCTCTAAAAAAATACAAATAGGTCAAATCACTGCTTTTCGGGTTTCGAGTAAGCAAATTTGGGACCCGGGACTCAAAACAAAAACGAGACTAGAAAAAACCGGGACTCACTTGAAGGCTTACTAGGAATATTTAAAAACATAGCTGTACATTCTCATTGGCAACCCTTTAATTTTTAATAAAGTAAGTATGCACATCTCATCTAGTCCCTACTCAACATCCTACCTTGCTCGACTGCTTAATGAGGCTATAAATTTCATACTTCCTAGTAATCCAATAAAATCCACTAATTATTGCTCTAAAACACAAGCCTGATTCAATGGGAGCAGATAAGGCTTGTACACAGCGACCAACAAACAGGTTCATATTGGATTACTATCCCATTAAATACTGACATTATTAAATTAACATGTTACTAGACTAGCAAGGTGTCTCCTCATAGATGCAAATAACGTGACTATTTATATGATGCACGATGTACTCAGCATATCAACCATTCCCTATGCACAATTTATTTGGCTCGATTCCATGTCATGTCTCAAGATTAATGCAAGCAGTTTCTGACAGGTACAGAAGTATAAAGATGAAACTATTTATGGGAATTACACATACATTATAAGTGGTATGCGTTTTCAAAAGAAATCAAATTTTCCTCATCTTTCATAATGCAAATATTATGTTAACCCCATATTGACTCATCCCAGATTTAGCAGTAAATCATGCTATCTACAGGAGATAGATGTGCTTGAAGGAGTATTCAAATTTAGATTAGAGGTTACAGAGAATTTGAATTAGCTTCTTAATGCTATGGCATAAGCCGAAGGAAGCCGCAGCGCCGGTGTGACATCAATATGACACCAGTGAATGCTTGCGATGCCCGGTTGGTCAACGGTGGTTATGTGACCATATGTGAAGACATCGTATACAACCACAAGGTCTTTAACTCAGGATTAAATTCTTGCGGCATGCCATCGGCGTATATACGGCTCAAGAAACACCGCCCAGTCTCTGTACGGACACCACACCGGTTGGTCACCAGCCGGTGTCCGCTGAATTCTAAACGGTATGATGCCGTAAACACATCGTCACCTCTCCGCAAGGTTATGTGACCAGGGTATCTGCCTCAGACTAGTCCATCTAGATGGACCTCACAAGCGAGCGCTTGCAAGGTCCATCTGGATAGACTATCTCAGACAAGTTATTGCTAGGCACCTGTTTCATCAACTATTTGCTGGTTTTAGCCATCGATCTAATTATGCACAAACAGGAGTTTCATCTAGAGTGAAATATTTTTTAATCATATCACTGGGGTAGTGATAGCCTCTGTAGTTGCTGCATAAAGTCACATTGTAGCTCAATCATGATGCATTGTACATATATATCCATCAGGACTAAAGAATGATCAGTTTCATTGAACTGTCACCAAATTGGACGTTATATATATGTAACACTTCAATTTACGAGGCAAAATAAACAGTTGACACCAAATTAGGATGATTTTAATATCGTAAAGTATAATCCAATTTATATTTTAAAAAAACATTTCACCTTTTCAGATTATGCCATATCAAATTCTTTCCAACTTAAAAAATATCTAGCATCTTCATGTACATTTCTGATGAACAATATGTAATGTAATACCAACCAAAACCAAAATTGAGACACAGTACTTTACATGTAGTTCAACTATGCAATCATATGAAATATTACTCAGTTTAATGCACTTTCCTCAAATAACACGGTATCTATTTCTTAATACCATCATCGCCGTGAGTTGATATTGCCGACATTGTGACATCAAAATTAAACCAGACTTCCCAAATACCAAGCTGCCTGTGGCATATACTAAACAAACATAATGCTCTTTAATGTCAGCGCATATTTTGAAATAACAAATGAGCCATTTCATGAGTAAATTAAAAATGTAGTTAAGATGCATGAAGTTGATATTTACAATATTTTTAATGTCAATTTCTAACCTAAATTACTACGCAATATTCTACTTTAGTTTTCATTACAAATTTGTGTTACTGTGAATACAAATTTTCGGCAGATTTTGAATTCATTATTAATAAAAAATCAAGAAATTTTCAGTTGACAGGAAATGACTCAGAACATGGTTTAATGTTTTTAATAAAAACTTTTTTTTTTCTTTTTCCATGAGAAATTTATCGAAAAAAAATCCATCAATTATAATAAAATCATAACTTTTTAAAATAAAAGAGGCACAGTAACTATTCATGAAAGCAGAAAGTTAGAAAAAGGTTGCAGCATACACTCATTTTATTAAAATCCTGCATATATGCAGTATTATAGCAATTCATACTGATCTTGGTGACTAATACGCACATATACAGGTACACACTTTAGCTGTGAAATACTACGCAAAATAGGTCAAACAGGGACACTTGGGATTATCTTCATGAATATGTGCATTAATGAAGATGAAATTCGTAACTTGAAGGAATTAATTTCCTTCACAATATTTTTCATTCACTGTGCATGGTTAATAGATTTGTTGCTATTTACCAACACAGCTCTGTTGGTATCTACTGTAGATATAATCATCAAGCAACTTATTATTTATAGGGTTCAATTTATGTTATTATCAATGCTATGGGATATCTACTCAAGATGAACATCTTTTTCATCTCATCTACAGAGTATGGAATACTGCAACAATGTTGAAATATATTATTTTCAGGAAAATTTTAGATGGGCTGAAATTTATATTTTTGAATTTATATGTCTGTGTCTATTATGGTAGAGGAATGTTTCGCAAATCAACATGGCACAGAAAGTGTCCCTACGCTGTAAAAAATCTACCCCTATTTGTGAGTTTTAAAATAAATTTCATGACATTACAATCTACTATAAGTAACTTCAGCTTGACAATCCAAATAATAAAAATCAAAGAGTTTTCTTGCCAAGGAAATCATTCTTTAAGATAAATTTAATTTTTTTTACATTGAAGTTTTATCACACAATTTTGAATATGATTTTCCAATAAGAATACCAGCTTGTTAGATGTCACATTGCTAATCATGGATATTCACTGCAGATGTATGACAGCAATTCTCACAACTGACTTTGGCACAATTTCTCACAACTGACTTTGGCACAATTTCTATTTAACCAGCCTTGGCTAATGCCAGGATGTGATACAAGTCACTGTCATTAGTAATAGCATACAACCTCCGCAATATCATGATTATTCCTGAAAAAAAAACCCAAGTTTTATCACACAATTTTGAATACATCCTTTTCCAGGAATACCAGCTTGTTAGCTGCTACATCATTAATCAGGGCTACTCACTACAGATTACTGACCTTGGCACAATTTCTAATTGACCAGCCATGGCTAATGCCAGGATGTGATACAAGTCATTGTTTTTATCAGTAGTAAAGACCATGCAGCCTCCTCTCCTGACGAAATGTATTGTCTGGCTAATATTGATGTTTAATGTCCTCATTTCGAATTACTGCCATAACTGAACCTAAAACAACACTACTGCTAATATCTAATAATAAGTATCTCATATCTAAGTATATATAGTGATAGTACAATACATGTCATTCCTGCATCGTTTGAAATCACTATTTGATCCACAATAGATGATATGATATTAAATAGCCTTTGTTGATTCTATTTTATTTCTTCATTTGAAACAAAGGCATTTTCCCAAAATTAAAATGCAAAAATAAGCCACACAGACAGATAGAGAGATGCATGATAACAGGTAAACCACTTGACCTTGACAAGGTGTCTCGCCAGCCATGAGTTAATGCAACATGATACATTCATGTCATTAGTTGTACTACTGTAAGCAACAAGCCTAGTCGGCACAGGCGCGGTGGAATGTGACCAAGTCTTTAAAGGGATGCATGATAACAGGTAAACCACTTGACCTTGACATGGTGTCTAGCCAGCCATGAGTTAATGCAACATGATAGGTCCATGTCATTAGCTGTACTACAAGCAACAAGCCTAGATGGCACAGGCATGGTTGGATGTGACCAAGGCTTTAAAGAGATGCATGTTAACAGGTAAACCACTTGACCTTGACAAGGTGTCTCGCCAGCCATGAGTTAATGCAACATGATAGGTCCATGTCATTAGCTGTACTACATGCAACAAGCCTAGACGACACAGGCGCGGTGGGATGTGACCAAGGCTTTAAAGAGATGCATGATAACA
>JXSR01S003082.1:62670-74615 GCA_000969725.1 Ophiothrix spiculata | reverse complement strand
TTGCTACCCGTTCATAGTTTAAGTTCGATGGAAAATATTTGGTGACGTCACGACCAAATGTTTGGTAGGAAAAATTTTGTTTGGAGGCCGAGTATGAATTGAGCTATATTGGTGTCATATTTGCATTTTTGTTGATGAAACTGTTTGAAAGCACATTCTTCTCTATACTTTGATCAACACTAAATAGGCGGGAATTATGAGGCTTTTCTTCATCCGCAAGTAAACATAATCCCTGTTACACGCGCGCCGTAGATAATAATGCGCTAGTCAGACATGCAACGCGCGCTGCGTCTCCCGCAGTTGTGCTGTGTATACGCATGCGCTTATCTGTATCAAGTCACAATGTGAAGAGGCCCGCCTATTTGGTGTTGATCAAAGTATAGAAAAATAATCTCCTTGGTAATTGAAAAGTCTTGGAAAGAGATATATATTTATATATGCACATAAAAACCAAAAAATTAGGAGGGCCTCTCCGATTTTTGGAATGCGTCAACATCTCTTGTTTTAGAGAGGATCCTAAAAAATTGTCAACCTTAACCTTTACTGCTAGATACACAGGTCCCTATTGATTTCAAAACACATAATAAATATGGTCATTAAATATTCCTCATATTTTTGGTGTACAACTTGTGATACATTAAAAAAAACCCACAAAATTTTCCCCTACAATGCAATGTTGGCCCGGTATATTACAATCAGACTTTTATCATATTTTGACTCCAACTATGTCGATTTGTTTTCCCTTCTTTTTTAAGTTGCTGTGGTAAACTGAAACAAGTACTTCCACAGTTGTAATCAAATTGACACATTAAAATTAATTGTAGCCTACATTTGTGATGAAATACAAGCAAAAATTAGTTAATATCTCCAATTTTATACAAAGTACTGACACTGACATTAGGGCTTTCAAGACCGTTTTTCAAGAACAAGTTTTCTTTCAAGTTTAAGGACACAAGTTAAACCCAATTGTCAATAGGAATTCCCTTGAGGCTAGTGTATCTCCTCTGATTAATTTGATGTCAAACAAGATCACCTGGTGTGACTGGAATTCAATACAAAACCACCCAAAATTGTTAACACCCTAAATAGCCATCTCAAAATCCCTCTGGCAATGACGCAGAATTGACCACTAATTTGAAGGCATTTTCTACATGGAACAGAAGGAAACAGAAACGGCCAATATGCCTAAATGCGATTCATGAACATTTTTTACTTTACAGGCCTTTATTTCAAAATCTTAATTTGTGACTTTTTGCTAATTTTTCCAGAGTAACCCACATATATTTCAAAGGTTCTCAACATCCAGATACCCCATCAACTAGAAAATTTATAGGCCTAGCCTTTGTATTTGGCATGTCAAATATCCATCTTTTACAAATATTTCACATTTATTTATTTTGATTTAATCCACCTTTGAATTATGACCATCTAATAAGTTTCCACAAAATTTTAATGACTACAAGCTTCAATTTGACTCTAATTGGCCTGCCCCTGCCATGGTTCACAGAAATGTAATTTGGACACAAGACCAGGACACAAGAGCTTTGTCCTGCTGTAACATGTGGTATCAATGTAACAGTATATGAAAGGAGAAATAGCCAATGGAATTCTTTTCATGATCTCCTTGCTAAAATTAGTAGAAGGTTAAACCAACACAAAGTTTGCACAAGTATGATGTAAACTAATTATAGAATTATGTGGAGTAGTATACTTGAAGCAATTTGGTAATTTAAAGAATAAATAACTTGGTGTTTTTCTTCAATAGCTTTCCAAAAAAACAACCTTCACGTTAATTAAATATTTTTCCCTTTACCCAAAACAAAAATTGAAAGGAAAAAACTTTATTCTGATGAAAGCTGTGAATTCTCTCAATACAAGATTTTGTTGGCCTAATTTATATGAACTGGAGAAAACTAACCTTGAAATATTTTTATTGCCTTCATAAATGAGATACTACATCTAAAATTAAAATTATGCTAGACAAAAAATGGGACAACATTTCAAAATTTAATTTGATTGAATTTAGTTTTGTAGAAATGACCTTGGGAATGAAAAAAAAATGTGATTTTATGTCCCCATATATGTCAAGAAGAAGCAAGTTTGTCCAGTATTTCTTCAGTAATTTAAAGAAGTTTTATTTTGCAATATGGATCTATCTAGATGATTCAAGACAATCACCAACAATACAAATTACAGAAATCTAAATAGTTTGATATGGAAGCAAATTAACACAGCGGTACATCCTAACTGTCGTGGGTTCAATCCCCGGTCCCTGCGCTGTATGTGCATTTGATTTTCAGTCCATGTACTCGCTTCTACAGGTTTTTCTTTGGGTACTCCGGTCTTCCTCCTGCATTAAAACTGTCACTAGATTTGTCCATCATATTCTGCCCCCACCCAGGATATGGGAAGCTGCATAAAGGGCACATATATTACAACCTAACTACCGATAGGATATGCGCTTGAAAAGGCCACAAAACACCTAAATGAAGTGAAATGATTGTGACGATCTACCTGCAGTGAATCATGAGCGAATTGATCTAAATGGAAAATAGCTATAACAATTAGTTGTTATTATTATTAAATAGGGCCTACAAGGGTTAAATTTGACTACATGAAAGTTTGCATGTTGTCATTATAACCATTAAGACTTCAAAAATTGCAAAAATCTTGAAATGTCTGAAAAAGTCTGGGATGATGTTAACTTGTTCAATGTCCCTTTAAAATATTAATCTTGACCTTTGACCAGGATCAAAGTTAATGCAAACTCCACATCATAAATGCTACTGATCACATCTTAATTTATCAACCAGGTTTGACAGATAAACCTACAAATCCCATAAACCTTTAGCAAAACATTTCTAAAATAAACTTTGACCCTTACAACCATCTCTTACCCAGGAATCATCAATTGTCGCATTAAGTCCATCATCTTGCCATAATTCCCATGGATCCATTGGATCTTTCTCAGGCTCAGAGTCTGTCAAAGACTTTGTTCTATCTGAACTCTTGATGCATGGCGCTGATGTTGCATTGGAGAGGGGATACACCCGAGGAGAGGACGGCAACGATACCGCCTGTTTTATTTTTGGTGGCGGCAGAGGCTGCTTGTCAGGAATATTATTGTTTGACTGTTCTTTTCTCATCAACAAAAATGGCATCTTGGATGTTATTTCTTTCAGAGTTCAATATAGTATCCAACAAAAACTATTTCCTTATGATCCGCACTCTGGCTGGTGAACTATTCCACAAAATCTTATATTCCAAATTCTGATGTTTACTTTAATTCCACAAAATCTGTACTAAAATGTTCCAAATCTCAGAACACAATATAGAAAATATTCCAAGGATCTTCCAATTTCACTTCATTACAGAGATCGGTGTCCTTGTAAATGTAATAGCTCAAGTACCATTCTATACATTCCACTAAAACTCAAGCACTTTATTGCAATTTATCCATTATCATACTCATCCAAATCGACTAGTTCTTTGTAGAAATATTTTACACGACTTCGTACAATCAGAATCAAATTCCGCTTATAAATATCCAAGAAATTACGAAATATCCCAGTGGTCAGAATCTAAGGCTAAACACGCTATTCACAGCAAGAGACAAATTTCGGATGAAGTCATAGAACTGGTCCTCTCCGCATGTCGAACTTTGCCTGAAGTGACTCTGACAATTTGTAAGCACTGCTGGCTTGTTATTACATGGACCAGATACCGCTGACCTCTTACTTAGTCCACTCAACACTAAATATTTTGATCCAGGCTCAAAGATGTATGTGAATCGAAAATGTACACATTGAACAAAAATCACAGTGGGCTTTCAATTGGTTTAGATAGGTACATTATATACACACATGAGGTGCGATTTCTAAAGAAGTTTGCAAACATCAAAGTGTACATATACACACTAAATCACAAAGGCGTCTTCTCATTAGAAGAGGTGGAGTAATTCAATTATTTTGCTGCAAAACAAGTTTTGTTTTGTTCTGAAACATCAGTATAGTGCTTGCAAAGTTGACAAGAGTTCAGAAGTAAACATCGCCATGCCAATGTTGTCCTAGTGGCAATCCACATTTACTATGACAATTAAGGTGAAAGAAAACAATGAGGGTAAAGTTCCATCAATGCTGCAATAGTTCATCCAAAGTATATTGGTTCATGTAATATCCGTTTTGGGATGCCTAAAAGTGCATTTTGTATCCTACACAGTGCATACACATAGCAACACAAGCCTCACATCTGACATAGCAGTATGAACTCAACTACAAAGCAACCACAAACTTTTGGGATCAAAGTGTTTCTAGAAACAAATACTAAACTTATTTGTACTGCATGGTAATAAAACACTGACATGGTAATAAAATACTGAAAAGTTATTTTATTTTGTGAGAGAGTTATTTTCATGAAATTCTGCTCGTGTAAAATCCCTGGCAAAACTACTTTATATGATTGTCAAACATCATAAAATATTTGAATCATAAAATCAAGATGACAATTCACTAAATAATATTGATGTGATATTATAATTAATTAAACATGTTCATGATATTTTCTGTGGTTTTGTAGGCATATGTGTATTGTTTCTCCAAAGAATGAACTATTTTTGTCCTTATTGTATCATTTTTGTCCTTTTCGGAATAAAAATAAATTGTTTGAGAGGTGCACAAAACACATCTTAAGGAATATACAATCCAAAGAGTTTGCTTCCTGAAAATTCAGATTAAACCAATTTATTTATTTGATAATAAACTTCATTTTACATCATCAATACAATACCAAGTGGTAGTATCCCCGGGGTAGTATTACCCATCGTTAACCATAAAACAATTAATTGCAATAAATGACTGAAACAATTAATCTTTGGAGGACACATGTTTGTTATATCTTGACTTTATGAAACATCCAATGCTGTACTAATAATTGGAATCAATATTTTATATCTAACTGCAAAATAAAATGGGCCAGCCGTATCTAATTTATCAGTGTGATTATAGTCATTTAGACAATTAATAGGATAAAAACTCAATTTAGATGTGATTAGACTGCTTAATTTGGTCTACTACATTTTGACTTTTTTGTGCTTTGATATGCTTTTCTGAGAAACAATATTTATACAAAAGTGATTTTTTTTCCAGAAAGAACTGTCACAAGTTACTCCTAATAGACCATTGAGAACAAAAACAGTAAATTCCTGTTATTATTTTTTTTAAATGTTGCTTTCTTTTAATTTAGAAAATAAATATTCATAAGATTAATCGGGGCCTTAACAACAGGCATTCTTATATATCAACATATATATAGCTCAAACAAATAACTGACGTACACTATTTTGGTAATCAATACACATGTATGTCAATGACCGAAACAGTGTCCGTTATTTGTACGTTTGGGCTCTATACAGTGATGTGTGCCCGAGCCCTTAGATATCAATCTTGCTAGATACCTTCTATGCACTATTTGAGAACCTTTCCTGAGGCCAATATTCCAGATGCAAATTATGCATGCAATATGTCATGTAAAAAATGACTGAAAGGGTTAAAATGAGGATTTGAACCCATGCCTGTAATGTCCAATATGTTTTTATTGCAAAATCAAATGTGTTGGCAACAATTTGCAAAATATGCATTACTATCATGCAAAAGTTAGTCTGACTTGGGAATTCTTATGTCCCTTAAATGCATGAGTTTAGGCATGATGCTATAACCATGTGTTACTATTTTCAAAGGTATATTACTTTGTCTATCAGAGGGAATTACGAAGAAATCCACTAAATATAAAAAACTCTCGGCTACTTTGATCATGCACGTTCTGCCACGGATCCTTAAAAAAAGATGGTTTTTAAGGATCTGTGGTTCTGCTGAGTTAGAGACCAATTACTTAAACTATGATAATATTCCAGGGATTGTACTTTGCAGAAATATTTGCTTAGAAATTAAGTGAGGTAGTGGTCCAAATAAGCAAAAGCAAAACCAAATCTCACTGCAGAAAATCAAGTTTGGACGCAAGTCCAAATATGTCACAGGCAGTGGTTATATGCAGGGACCAAATTGCTGCCAAGGCAGCGACACAGTGGTGGCATACTATGGGCATCACTCTCTTGGGAAATGGTCCCCAGTTTGAATCCTGGTGGAAACATGCATTTTTCACCACTCTCTTTTCGAGGGGATGAAATGTTTTGGCACAAGAGGCCTCTTAGGACCCATCCACAAGAATGTTCTGCTCGCTTCACATTTTTTAATGCCCTGCCCCGTTTGAAACTCTTACCCCTTTAGCAAACTCCCCCCCCCCCAAAAAAAAAAATCTAGACCCTGGTTATGCCCCTGCATCCCCAGGGATGTTTTTTTCAACACATTTAATACTTGTTTACAGAATTTCTCTACATACCATCACACATGATTGTCACCATAACATAGATTTTCAGCTTGATCAGTAGCATGTTACAAGTATGTGAAAAACCAAGGGATTTCAAATAATTGTTTTGAAATATCTTTTATTTTATCAAAATCAACAGGAATTATCACTCCAATTTCAACAGTTTTAAATTCAACAAGGTTTATGAAAGCCCAGGTATGAAAGGGGATGTAGCTGAATACTGCAATCTAAGGTAAAACAGAAAAACAAGTATGTTTCCTGTGGGCCGCGCGCATTTGTTTTGGCGTCATATATTTGCGCATTTCATTTTTTTATTTTGATATTTAAGAAAACAAAAATAAAGATATAGCCATGTTGATAAAAAGAACGGGGAATATTACAAAATTATTACTATAAAAGAAGTGTTTTCTTTCCAACAAACAAGTTTCTTACTCAGAATTCATCATCCATGCAGATTTTCAATTAAAATGAACACCTCTTTAAATAATATAAAAAATAAAATAAAATAAAAAAACACATTTCGCATTCAGGTTTTTTGACCACCCAACGGAAACAAACTTGTTTCTTTTTTTTTTTTTGCCTAATAATTTCTGAATTCACTTATCAAGCTAGCATTTACAATACAAATAAATCATAACTAACCATCTAATTAGGACACAAAATTGAAACTTACATCAAACAAAGGTAGAATTTCTCATAAATATTGCATAAATCTCTAACCAATTTTGACCATGATTTTACCCCATATTTTTCTTTAATCAAATCATTAAGCAAGTTCACTGGCACCCTAACTGAATTGTTCAAAACCAATTACCCTCAGTGAAATTGATACAAGATGACTGCATGGTAAAAGCATGAGAAACAAAAGCATTCCATGAAGAAACAAAGTTGAAACGCAAACTCTCATTTATCACCTGGTTCAAAAACAAAGATGGATGACATTAAATAGTTTATAGATAGATTTACATGGCTTTTGTTTTCAGAGAAAAAATATTTTCGGATACAAAACGTCGAATTACCATTAAAAATCTGTTTTTAATTTCCCCCAAAACTAAACTTCTAAAAACAGAACATCCTTAAGGACCGTTCACAAACACTTGTTAGGGGGTCTGTAGTCCGAGGTGCTCAGCCAATTGATGCAACAACAACAAAAAATATCGCGGAAAATTTTCAGGGCCCCACTTTTCGACCTCAACAAATTTAAGCCCCCCACCCCCTTCTTAGTGACAAAAAATAGTGGTCAAGCCCATAGGAAAGCACTGACGTAAACTTGATTTTTACTGGAAAATTTGTGGTAATTTTTTTCCAAGGTCCCCCTTACGAGGGTGAATTTTTTTTTTGCATCAGCCCCCCCCCTAACAAGTGTTTGTGAATGGTCCTTTATTGCATCACATTCACTTTCTCCATCTTTCCCACAAGAAGAACAAAACACATCGTAAAGAATATTATTTGTAAATACATGTAATGTAATGAACTAGAAAATTGTAATTATAGTTAATTATTCATTGTCTGAAGACTTCGTTAACTATTCATTATCCATTGTTCATATACAAAATTAAAATAGTTTCTGAGTTCATATAACGGTCACTCATCATCTTGGTTCCTATCAATTTGTAAACGAAAAAGTTTGGTTCTGAAAGTTGGGCGAAGACATTTGTGATTTTTTGATTATTTTCACACTCAGAAGAGTGGCAGAACCTTTTTGCTTTTTGTCCACATTTATAACTGAAGTGCATTTATGCTGATGAAGAAATCACTTCTCTTCGCCATACTTTTTCGCATTATTTCGACCAATGTTGCAACAATTCCACAAGTAAATGCTGGTAACTTTAAACATTCATGAATGTCAACAAATATTCCTGATTTCCATAGGCAATAACAACTTGGCGACACAATAGACTATTGTATTGCAAACTGGTAATGGCATGCTAGGTTAATGAAAACTTGAAAATCAACAAAACATATTCATTTGTGGTGCAAAATATATAATAATTCATACACATACAATAGGCCATTGTACTGGCATATGTAATGAAAATTGTTTTCAACGTAAAATTGAATTATCATACATTTATTTGTGGTGCAAAATAAATAAAAAAATCATGAAATGAAAAATGACTCATGGCAAGTTTGTTTGGTAACTAGAGGAAGAAAGCTGGACTTAGTTGAGAAAAAGACTTTTGTCTGGTCTACAAAAAATAATTGCCAACAAGTCAAGGTTTGATCGTTGATATAATTTTGGTGAAATATATTTATACACAATATATTGCATTGAATATCCCACTAAACATGACTCATAAATACTTAATCCTAACCATGGGACACTTTATACACCTTTATAATATAGTACTTTGTGATTCAAAACCGGAAGCGATGATAAGGAGTTACTCCAAATGCTCATTTTCTCAAAATAACTCTCTCGGTTTCACAATCCTATTTTCTTGTGTCATTAAATTAACTTTTGTTGGGACTTAACTGGACATCAGTGAGTCCCAGCGGTCTACTAGCGACTAATAAATTGGCCCCTGTGATGCAATGACCAAGGATGACATTCCAGTATCATCATTGTCATGGTCATTATCAGTTTAGATACTGTAACTACCAACTCTTACACAAACCCTGAGCATTGACAATATATTCACATTATGATACAGTGTGCACATTCTGTTGAAGAGACAAGTTTTCTAAACTGAGCAAAGTCCAACTCCACTGGTCTGTGTGAATGAAGGCGGCCTCCTCAGGATGAGAAATTTTTGGCAAATATATGACAATTTTAACAATTTTTCTCCAAATAAAAGTAACCATTTGTAGAAATATTTGGGATTAATATTTCACTGCAATCAGCATGATGACATGGTAGCACAAGTTCATTCTGTAATTCAATATGAAGATACTTTGGTTGGAAACTGAGTGGATTTACAATATGAATTTGAACTTTCAAACAGTGCAAAGTGAACGACCAAAATTCATGGGAATTATGATTAAAGATGTTTTTCATTTTTTTTTTTACCCATGATGTCCGAACAGTGAATAACATCTTAACTTCAATATTAAAGGGGGAAATAAGTTAAAAATGTGTCATTAAAAGGGCTGTTATAACAACTTTTGAGATTGTAATTGGGAGGGGTTAATAAGCAGGGGTTAATAAGCAAAAGTTAAGGTCACACATATTAACACATTTTGAGCACATGACCACCACCCCCCTCCCCGAACATTCTCCCAATCTGTGACAATTGATTCTCACAACAGAAGTTGACAGTAGTAGCATGCTGTTAATTTATTTGACAAATGGATATTTTGCCTTTAAACTATTATTCACATCATGTTAATCACACAAATTAAAATGAAACAATGAAATGAAACAATAAAATAAATGGAAGTTGTGTAGACAAGCTGTCTATAAAGATACCAGATTTGATGCCTGATACAATTTGAACTTGACTTGATCCCCAACAAATAACAAACAATTTGATAACTTACGCCTCTATTTTGTACAATTTTACGGTCTATCACCTTTTGATTTGTTCAGTTGATAAAAGACTGCAATCAAATCATTCATATGGTATCTAAAACAAACATGTACAGGATTTACTATTTAGTTAGACCAGTAAGATTACCAAGTGCAGTCTTTCCTATTTCCTGCCATGCTCTTAATATGACATCCAAATAAATTCCTCAATGAGAGGCTCAAATTTCCAAAATTAAGGGAAAAATGGTAAAATCAGCTCTTTTTTAAATTATTTTCAAAACCATGAATATGCCCAAAGCAAAGCTGAAGGCATATTTATGGTTTTGAGATCACAGAGGGGAAATAATTTTAACCATGACCCACAGAAAAAACAGTCAATATTCATTTTATATACCGAATATATAGATTTTTGTCATCTGGTTGGTTAAAAGAATCATTTTTGCACTTAACACCACCAATGGTTAATAGTCGCACTTGTAAGTTGTATTGCTTGTGTTACACCGGCGGCGCAAAATATGTTGAGCGGGCCTAGTGAAAAATATGCCCCGGGCCTAGTTAAATCCAAGCCCTAACTTTTAACCAATCATTGGACAGTAATCTATATATGAAGTATATAATCTTTATTACTATACCTCATAAATATTTATTAGGCAATCCTGAAATGTAATTGGACAGTTCAACCTGATTCGCGTGACAGCATTTTGCCTACTTCCCCGATTGCGCGTAACGCCCACGCAGGGAAAAAATGAAAAACTATCGCACCCCTACTACCGCACCCCTCGGTTATCAATTGGAAATTCATACGGTGACGCCCAGAACAATAAACATTTAAGGTGATTTTTGATTTTGCTTATATTACGTTCATTGAAATATTTATGAGGTATAGTAAAACAAATACAACATGGATTATTTCGGGAAGTATTGAAAATTCCTGATCCCTCGTTGTTGGATGTGAGTGACTACTTCCCTCCGCTTCTCGTCGGAAAATAGTCACACCCATCCAACACCTCTGGATCAGTAATTTTCACTACTTCCCTTAATACCATGTTGTATTTGTATACTATTGCCCTCATAGGCATTCAATATTTGTACCTCTATATCCCATCATAATATGCCAGATCCAAAAACACATGGTAAAATAAAAGTTATCAGGAATTTATGACTTTTCACAACTCAATGCATCAAAAAGTGACTATCCTAAACTCCATTGGCATTACACAATACAACAACCTCTGATTTGAGTGGATAGCTGCATTCCAAACCCAGCATGGCCTACTACGATGATAATCTAATCATAACAAAAGGAAATTATTTGTGGTACTTTCATAGATATATTTGGAACTGATGCTTCCAATTCTCAGAACATTTTATTATCAGCGATACCAGTCTTACTGATAAAAAAACAGAAATGCCTAACAAAAATCTGTAAAGTTAAAATTACCCATATTTTTTGTCCATGAAACCGTCTTGAAGAAGAAACCTGTATATGTATACACAAGTTATTGTTCCTATCTCACTTTCAAAGTAATCAGACAAAACCCTCATAATATTGCTGTGACAGGATCATTTCACAATGTAAATGCAATCGTTTCTCCAAGGCCCAACAAAATGTCAACAAATCATGCTAAATAACCAAAAAAGGGTAAGGTAACGGGGACAGCCTGTATTTGACAGGTTAGAGTGCCCATCTGTCTTTCAAAGCAATTGGACCAGACTCCACAATTTGTTATATTTGCGGTGTGAAGATCGCCACACATCCTTCCCCGCGAGCCTGTTACCTTCCAAGCATTGAAGACAGCCGGTACCCATTTGACACCAAGGTGGAGAGGAGCACATTAGGGTAAGTATCTTGCTCAAGGACACTACACACGCCACCAACCAGATTAGAGCCCACGACTCTCAATGCCTGCATGGTGACTAACAGTCGAGGACTTATCTGCTAGGCTACTTATGTCCCTATCAAAAAGGGTACTGTTTTTAATTTATACATCCACCCTACCTTTCATCTGTTTTACACACCTATAATCCATCCCGCACTTTACGTTCCGGCTCTCAAAGGATTCTCAAGATACCAAACTCAGATCTCAAATCTGCC
>JXSR01S003080.1:133662-145167 GCA_000969725.1 Ophiothrix spiculata | reverse complement strand
TGTACTCAATTTTTTCCAGGGTAACAAAGGGTTCAGCTCGTAACTACATCTGGACTTCACAAAGACAAGAAAACCCTTCGTAAGTGTTCACCGCATCGTAAGCTATATGAATTATGCATTAGAAAAATCGAACCCTTTGTTAACGTTGCGTGGGGTCAAGAGGTGGTCGTAGCTATAACGATGGGTTTTGGTCTTACGATGGGTTAACGATGTATTTTAACGTTAGTGAAATCGACCCCAGATATGTTTGTTATGCGTCAAGGTGCATTATTATTATAACTGATCCCCGATTGCATCGGAATGTTGTACTTTAAATTCATAAGGATGCGTAGTATTATGTCTGTACTCAATTACCCCCTTTTTATTTGTTCAGATATACTCAATGACCTCCCTATTTATTCCTCTCATGCTCCTATAAACTGGAGAAAGGAGCATTAGGGATAGCAAAACCTTATCTTTGACTTGTTTATTTATTTTTATTCATGTGTTTTAATTAAAATCTTAACTACTCTTATACTGTTGTCCTCTTGTTCTCTTTTTACAGTGGCAAGTAGGATGATTGGAGCCAAACCAAAAAGCCTCGATATGACGGAACCAGAAACAAGTATTGAAGACGATGTCACATATTTGTATGTATTTTGTATCACAGCTCACTGACTTAACTGTATCTATTATCAAATTTGATTAACGATGTATTGCGATAAAACTGTCTTTTTTATTTTCATAATTTAGCTGAAGCTTTAAATTTGTGATCAGAATATTGTGTATATGAATGTGGAGATTGGCATGCAGATGCAACAAGGCAAGGCTCTTGTTAAGTTCGACGGCTGGAACCTGATCATTAAGTGAAATTGGACACATCAGGAGCCAACCAAAACTTTGCAACTATTGGGTAAATGTAGCCTGGAACATGCTTAATGGAAAGGTGCAATGGTGTTTATGTCTGTGTGTAAATTACTTACTTGACATAAGTAAAATTGTAGAAGTGCCTAACTTGGAAATTTCATGTGCCCTACCTCACAAGGAAAACAGGGTGAGATGGATTCCAGCGTGCATTGGCATTATTTTGATGCAGTTTCTTGAATATTTTTACAGAGAAGCTATGGTCATAATTACCCTTACAACTGCCTGACAACCAGCTACAAATTCACCAATGGCTTATCCACAATTAATAATAGTTTTTTGCATATTTTTAGAGGTCTAGATTCAGTTTTGCAAAGAGCTTTTACTAGGAAGATTGTACAAAATTGTCGAAGAATCGTCAATATGCCATTCCAGTTGTGCAAGGTATTGTGATTATAGCTTAATCAACATTATGCATAGGCATATTTTGTCGTAGTAACAACAGAATATGGCAGCACATCATAATTTCCACCAAAATAGATAAATCTGACATTAATCTGAATGCGTCTCACCAATCAGTCATGTATTGAATCGGTTATTATTGGGGTGCTTCCTAGGGTACTTCTGCTTCTGAAGGCAATTTTGAGAATCCAAATTGGGTCAACGTTTTGTGCATGCTGGAGAAACCATGAATATTGCATTATATGATGATTTATTTTAAGTACCAAGTATATTAATTGTCTATCGTATGCCTGAATACAATCAATTTAAAATTTACACCAATTATGCACATAAATTAGCCCCTTTAAATACTGGCCAAATTTGACAATTTCAAGTGAATTACATCTGATTTGTGTAAACTGTTTATAATGAAGGGAACCTGACCTTAATTTAATTTAATTTAATTTTTGTATATGCAAAAGTAGATAGCATGTAATTTGTGTAAACTGAATCCAATACTTTATATCTATACATGTATATGTTAGAGGAAGACGACAAAAACAGATAAACTTTAAAATTTGATCAACTCATTGAAATACAATATGCAGTAGATGAAAATTTTAATGTATTTCAATAATTAGTACATGTGTCTACAGGCGTCTGCTATAAATTGGTTACTGGGTATAATTGTAATTATCAGTTATTTATGTTTGGTAAAAGTATAGAAGTAGCAATTTGGTTAGATTTCTATATAGCGAGGTGGGGTAGTCCCATGATAAATAGATACAGGTGTACATGTACGGCCCACACTTTCAAATGCCGAGGCACTAGGTGAGACCTCCACCCGTAACAAAAAGATATGTATGTGTGTGCTCACTGATTTTGAGCATATCATGAAAAATATAATGGTAGACAGGGAGACTCCATTATTGACGTCTTTGGAACCCGTCATACATGTGTTTGTTTCCTTTGGAATGGGACTTACTCCCCCTCCCCTAAAAAAAAAATGATTATATATCAATTTATTGTACAATTGATATACATGCTAAAATTATAATATGGCAACACTAATCATAAGATTTTCTTTGCAGATTATTGATCAAATCCCTGTTGTAGAGAATACGTCATACCCTGGGTTGGGCTCATGTTAGTTGCTGCTAACCCATAGGGTTTTGCAGGGATAAGTTTGAAACTAGTTGACAGCACAGAAAGTGTTGGCCAGGTACTTGGCAGCTATCGATTTTGACATCACACTACGACAGGGAATTGAAATCACACACTTTCACATCTTGATTTTCAAAAATATTAGTCTATTTTGATTAAATGTAGTATTATAAAGTGCCTGGTGTTTGTTAGAAAACATAGACTTTTAAAAGAAATGCTTTGGACAACCTCACCCCCCCCCCCTCAAAAAATGGTTTTGAACTTATGTGATCCTTGGCTATTCCTGAAATAACATTACCCCTAAGGATTACTTTCTAATACTTCCTGAAAATATTAGGAATATCAAACTTGCCCTTTTATATTGGGGTAGTAGGCCTGACTATGTCCCTATACATATAAGGATAAAATTGGAAATTTTGAATTCCCTGGGGAATTCCCATACCTTTACTAATTGTTACAAAATTTCAAATTAAATTTGAGAAAAAATTGGGAATCCCCGAACTGTGAAATACTATTAAAGGAATAGCCAAAACTAATTGTTTATATCAAAATGAGTTTGAAAAACATTGAAAAATTAAGGTGGTTGTGAAAGCATAAACTTGATATACATTGGAACTTGTAATATGTGGAGATTGGCATGCTCATGCAACAAGGCAAGGCTAGCTTGTTAAGTGTGACGACTGGAACCTGATCATTAAGTGAAATTGGACACATCAGGAGCCAACCAAAACTTTGCAACTATTGGGTAAATGTAGCCTGGAACATGCTTAATGGACCCTATAGCTAGACTCCCTTTTCGGAGCCGATCTTCCGCTTTCCAGACTAGGGTTTCAGATATCGGGGCCGAACACTTCTACCAAAATTAAAGTTGGGTGCCCCCTCCGGGGGACTGGGGTGCACTCAAATATTTATAAAAAAAATTCAACAAGATCCACAGATGATACTCTTAATTTCTTAAACCAGCTTGTGCTTTCAGAAACAATGAATTATTCATAAACCTGTTACTAATAACTTGACTTTTATCACTTTTGATTGGACAGTTTTTGTAAATGTAAATTATAATTATATGTGATGAAATATGATATTTTGTTGTATGCCATGTCAGTATCAATGTTGATATGTAAAATATTTATCATTCCTCTTTTCTCCAAACTATAATTTGGATTTCATAGATTGGTCTTTTTGTAAAATTATTATAGAAATTTATTTATAGCTGTCATATTTGACTCCCCGAATTTTAAAGCAAATTATGAAATTATTACTCCAAACTATAATATATTTTTGCAATTATTGTATACTCTCTAATACAAGTAATTTTACATGTCAATTAGAATTAGTAACCAGAAAACAATATTTAATTTTTGTAAAGCTGAATTCATACTTACAACGTAATGAGTTACGATAATTTTAATCGCATTCGGCACCGCAAATGAATCAACACTCAAAATGCAAACGGCCTGCGGCAGCCGGTAACATGAAAACACAATGGAAAGTTCCTCTTTTCTCATCTCGTTTTGCATCGTCACATGCAAGTGGTGTTGCATTTTGATATTGATCTATCTGAACTATTCAAAACTCCCATCTACAGGGCTTTATTTTGTTGTCAAGAGAGTAATTTGAGGTCAGTACATTAGGTATAAACTGGTTTGGTCAGTTTGAGGTGAGCTAAATACTATTAAGCCGAGCAAAAATGAAGGTCTGCATCTACTCATGCTCAGTACGTTGTGTCGGGTGTGCGTTCAGCTTTTAAGGTTTACATACTTTGAAATCAAGTTCAGTTCAAACCATGACAAAATATGTTGCATGTATGACAGAATTTGATTTGAAATTCACAGTAATTGTCCTCCAATTATAGGTTGCATCATCATGTGGATGGACCAAGAAATGTAAGTTTATAGAAAAGACAAAGTTTCTAGCGATCTTTTATTTTCATATGAATCCAAGGGACAAGACCATCACACAGGCTGTTAGCTTATCTACAAGTGCTTTAATTGTATACAGCCACATAAGTTTGTACAAAATCATTGGTGCAACATTTATAGTGATTTGTAAACTTTTACCAAAGAGCAAAATGTAGCTGTTCTGTTTTAACTCTGAAAAGAAAATTTAGGATGGCAAAATGTCTCTATGGAATACAAATATAGGTACACAAAAAATGTGTACCTATATTTGTATATAGGTACACATTTTAAAATGGCTCCTATGCCAATATGGATGTCGCAAATGTAACACTTTTGTATAAAAGTGCTGGGGTTTTAGCTTTCATTTAATACCCTTTAGCTTTCATTTAATACCCAAATGACAAAGGACTCAGGATTTTGATTTTCTGAGAATTTAAAGCACTCAACTTGATAAAGTTGCAAATTTCTTTTTGCACCCTGCAAACTCAGGTGCTTAATTGTAGGCGTACACAAGAATTTAAAATTACATTTGGTCTATCCATATTTGGCATACGAGCCATTTTCACAGGTAAGGCCATGCTTTTTTGATTACCCGTATATATACGAATCACACATTCAAGGTATGTCAAACTTTTCAGCTTTATGATTGGCTGATACAACTGTAACATCATTTGCATATATTGCCTCAAAGATGTTGCGTAAAAATATTTTACGGAAGTTGAGTTGCTGTAGAATAAACAAATAAATATACTATACACAAGCTTAACTTTCAGAATAATTTTGTTTTATTGATTTCTTTATCAGTTTTATAAAGACATATAATGGACAATTTTATAACAAAAACTACTTTTCTTGTAACAAAGTATTCAAGCTGAGAGTATATCACAATGCTTGATTTTTAAAAATAATATGGAAAAATACACAATCACGCAAATCATGTGCATGCAGTGAGATTGAGAAATTAGTGATTTTGGTAAGGATGGTAAGGATGAGGTCTACATGTATGAACAGGATTCGCACCATCATTTTTGAGAAGCTAGATTGTACAACAAGCTTATTGACCTCTTGAGAGGAATATAAAAAATTATACAGATTGGCATGATTTGATCCAGTCAATCAACATAAGTCATTTACTATTGCCCTCTCAAAACATTTGTTTTCATTCTGGCAATAGTAAAAACTATTTCCCCTCAGTTATCTTGACTGAATTCTGGACGACTCGCCCAAAAAGCAAGTCGCCCAAATTGTGTAAAGTCGCCCAAAAGACAACTCGCCCAAATTATGGCAAGTCGCCCAAAATTCAAGTCGCCCAAACTACAACTCACCCAAATAGTAAGTCGCCCAAAGACAACTCGCCCAAAATATTACAAAGTCGCCCAAAAGACAAGTCGCCCAGATATTGAAATAAAGATATTGAGAATGAAATTCAGTCTTTAAAAATGTGCTTTTTATACTGAATTTCATACAAAGTCACTTCTGAACTTCCAGCGTATGCGTTGATGACGTTGACGATGAGCCAAATAGGGGCCTACTGGATGCATGCAGTTGTGCTAAAACTTAATCCGCATGTCAATTAGCGGGTCGATGAGTCGATTTACTGAACACACGCTGTTCATCGATAATATTGAAATGTTAAGATTGATTGACAGCTGGGTTTCGCCGTCGTTGAATGAAAATTAAGTTTAATCGTATATATACTGGAAGTCTACTGGAAGTCTCTTGATTAATTTATTGAAGTCCAGCTCAGATAACAAAATTAACTCTTAAACTATATACATTGGTAAATTCGAGCAACCTGGTTGGTAAAATCCGATCACGTGCTTTCAATAAATTCGGAATAATATTATGCATCACGAGAAAATTCTGAATATTAACATGATTAAGGGGTTGTTTTTTCCTTTCCCTTGGTTTGTTTAATATTTGTTGTTTGATTTTTTCCCCAAAACAACCACGAGATGGTACTTCGGAGTATTCGTTACTTCGTCTATCTGCCTTTGGTGTGGTCAAGTTGTCACTAATTTTGGTGGGCCTAGGTCGGGTCGTTTTTATTCTCAGGTCAGTGGCGTAGCCAGGCCTTTCTCCAGGGGTGGGCAAACCACACAAAATTTCTCCAATGGATTTTATCGAGAGACTTTACAGGGGTTCCATGGGGCCGACTCGGCTGGTTTTTTCAAGAAAAACCGCCAATTATTGTGCTTTATGAAGTTTTCAACCTATTTTTTAGCAATTTTCAGCTTTAATTGTCGTAAAGTTTTATGGCAAAACGGCAATTTCCTGCCCCCTTTATTTTTCTCCCAGGTCTTCAAAATGTCTCCAAAAAATTTCCGAGGTGGACATTTCGCCCACCTTGCCCACCCCTGGCTACGCCACTGTCTCAGGTTTTTAAAACAATAAAATGCGTTCAATTTGCTTAAACGGGTGTATCTATATAGTTGGGAAATATGCTCAAAAAGACAAATTTTTAGTAAAACTCGATAAGCCTATACTTCTCTGTCAAATATTGGGTTGTGCGGTGGGGCGTCGCATTCCCTCCTCCCATTTGACAATGTATCATACCAAAAAGGCCCACCAAAAAGTACAAAAAAGTCCCGCACAAACGACCTTCCAAACCACTAAACACCATCATATCTGTAATGTTGGGGTAAAATAATATAGGCCTATAAAACGTTGAGATCCTTTTTTGTTTTAGCTTACAACTTTCATAAAACTAATATACCTAATTCAGGGTAGGCCTATATCAAAACGAACATTTTACTTCATAGTTGACTTTTTGGAACTCCCGCTTCCCGCCCGATAAATCTCGGCTATGGGCCGCCTGAAATCACAAATTTTGGATTTATTTTCAAATGAATACTCATGAAATGAAAATCATATAACCTACTAGCAATAAATCATTGATTTTGGCAACTTACTGAGCAAGTGACTTATTTTTGTGTGTTTTAACATGAAAGTAGAAGCTATACTCTCTTATCATGGTATTTAGCTATTGGCCTGCTTTACTGGCTAGCTTATATTGGATATGTTTCATCGGTCATTGTGACAAAATAGCATTCGAACCTTTTGTTTTTTATCGACAACTGAACATAAACCACAGTACAAGCTCAAAACGCTGCCGCTCTTACATAAATCAAAAACGTCACATTGCAGTTGTAAGTTAATAGTTTAAAGCCCCGTAATCTTGCAATCAATATAGAACGGTCACATCTGTATCGTAACTTCTCTGCGGCACAGCGCGGCGGTATGTTTTGAAAGGATCCGTGATCAATATTCGAAATACAAAACCCTTCATCGACATACTAAGCTGCTGCTGTCGAAACTCCCTACGGTCCATGCAAAACATTTTGGGCGACTTGTCTCACTCAATATCTTAGTACTCCTTTGGGCGAGTTGGCTAATAAACACATGATAACATAATATTTTAATACATGTACATCATTTTAATCATCGTGGTTTAAAGCAGGGACGCATGATCGCGCCACTTAGAAAGGTCATAAACGTAGACCCCGAAAAAAGAAGAAAGGAAAGAAAGAAAGTAAAAAAGAAATATATATTGAGCGAGGCGTACAACAAATATCTTGCATATATTATATTGACCGATATACATTTTTCCTTCAAAATTTTAAATGACAAATGTTTTACTGGAACGTGAACAGGCTTTTACGTTCATGTCAATCTTCATGGGACTTTAACAATTAACGGCATATTTGGCATTTTATTATACTTTTTCTAACATACAAAACATGATTTATTGCAACTCATACACATATTTTATGATTTTCTATCGAAAACTTGACAAAAACCACAGTGCAAGACGTCACTCTTACACATTTCACCATAAAGCCGTCCCGTAATCTTGCAATCGATAGGGCCTATAGCATCATATCCTGTATCACAACTTATCTGTGGCACAGCGGTATGTTTTGAAAGGACCCGTGATCAATATTCGAAATTCAAAATCCTGCATCATACCAGGAAAGTTGAGAATACTAAGCTGCTGCTGTCGAAACCAGAGACGTCTATATTTAGTTATAGACGTCTCTGGTCGAAACTTCCTATCGTGTCATGCAAAAAATATTTTGGGCGACTTGTCTCATACAATATCTTGGTACTCATTTTGGCGAGCTGTCTGTGTGCCTTTAGTTGTTTTCTTTCTTTTTTGACATGATTCAAACTAGCCACTTAGTACTTCAAAAAATTGGAGGAAAGATGAGCACAGTGTTACACGTCTTTCTAAAAAAATAAAAAATGTGTAAGTTTCACCCCTCACGTGACATATATCAAATAAGTACACGCATTAATTAATGGGATACTTTGAAGCACGGGTATTTTATTGAAATAGCATTTCCGTCACGGTATCA
Source organism: Ophiothrix spiculata (assembly GCA_000969725.1). Lineage (NCBI taxonomy): Eukaryota > Metazoa > Echinodermata > Ophiuroidea > Amphilepidida > Ophiotrichidae > Ophiothrix > Ophiothrix spiculata. The sequence goes on along the minus strand of JXSR01S003080.1, from coordinate 136,460 downwards.
GACGCTTTTATAAAATGTAAATCTACGGTAGTAGGCCTACCCCAATTTAAGATGGAATAGAAATTACTTCAATGCACAGGGCTACCTTGCTTTTCGTTAATCTATCAAATTTCCGTATAGTTCTTTTCAAATTTTCTATCAAAAATAAAACATTGCTTAATGTGAACAAGCATGTACGTTAATATCAAGCTTAGTAACTAAGCTTCATGTGACTTAAAAAAGTAGTTCTACATAGGCCTACTTTGCATTTTATTTCACTTTTTAGCATACCCCGATACCAAACGTGATTTAATACAACTCATGGCTCATGCACACAATTTATGATTTTCTATCGAAAACTCAACAGGCCCTAAACGCCACTCTGACACAAGCCACCATAAATCAAACACGTCACAGTGCAGTTGTAAATGGTTTAACATGTTTAAAAGCCCCGTAATCTTGCAATCAATATATATAGCATCATATCTTACATCACGGTTTCTCTGCGGCACAGCGGTATGTTTTGAAAGGACCCGTGATCAATATTCGAAATTCAAAACTCTCTACCATGCAAAAGTTAATTTGGGCGACTTGTCTTATAAAATATCTCGGTACTCCTTTTGGCGAGTTTTCTGTGCCCTTTTTATTTCTTTCTTTTTTCCCTTCTTTTGTGGCATGATTCAAACTAGCGACTAAGTACTTCGAAAAAAAAAAATGGAAGAAATCAAAAAACGTTGACGCCGATGGTGATTCAAAATCAGACCCTTCATGTACACCAATCCCCCCCCCCACATTCCCCCATTATTGCTATATTACAAACGTGGTTGTAAACCGTAAATTTGGGTTCTATGGTATATGAGACGGTCCCGTTTCTTTAAAAAATATTTCTATGGGTTTTCAGTTTTAGAGTTTATAGTTCTCAAAAATTTCCAGGCACGTCCCGGCTTCCAAAACCAAACTTGAAGCCATTCAGCGATAGAGCACATAGGCCTACGCACCGATTGATTTGGTTATACCATCGAACTATTTTGTCCATGATCGAACCAATGAGTGACTAAAATTTCGAAAATACGTCCTTCATGTTCAACAAGAAGGACCTGAAACACAAAGCTTACAAGAATCAATCACCTTTACTATCATATTGGTATCACTACCATAATCATTATTGATTCAGACATGACCTAATCTTAAATATTTCTAAACAGAAATCTAACGAAAATCTTATTTATAACCGACCATTGTGGTTTTAGGCACGCCTTTGTTTTGAAAATCAAAGACCTCCATGACCATGATGACATAAGTAGCTTGTAACCGGTAATAACATGGGACATAAACATGATAAAGTTGTAGTAAGAACGGAGGATATTCTCCTTATATTATAATCCATGAGCACGATGAGGTTCATTTTTAATAATGAAGTCCTCAAACGACTCAAATTATAAATAATTTATTTTGTCTTTATAACATTCAATGCCCCATAACATTTCTGCTTGAACATTCAGATGAAAAAAGTTACGGCACAGGTCCATAATTTGAACGTATAGCGCTTGCATGTTCAAGAAGCTTTCAAGCGCTTTCATTCAGATTAAATGCTGATTGGCGCCTGTCACTTGGATTCGTATCTTCTCCGGTTTGGTGGTAAAACGGTGATCTGGATTTGCACTGTCAATCACGGCGGATTGGGTCAATGATTTGCACTGTCAATCACTGCGGATTGGGTCAATACTATTTTGATAGTGGTCCAACATCACGGTAATTACGTCTATCCGGTTTGGGCGAGTTTGCAAGTTTTGGGCGAGTCGTCCGATGATATCATTTGGGCGAGTATGTAAAATTTGGGCGAGATGTCTTTTGGGCGACTTGTATTTTGGTCGACTTGTATTTTGGGCGAGTTTATTTTGGGCGACTTGTCTTTTGGGCGACTTGTATTTTTAGGCGACTTGCTTTTTGGGCGAGTCGTCCATACTCCATCTTGACTATCATACTATTTTCAGTCTCGGGAATTATTCTCAAGATCACTTCAAGGCAATAGTCTTTTCTATTGCCCTCATGACTAGTCAATTTTTGTATACTAGTTTTATGTAGATATTGAAAAGTACTCCTGAGTTTCTAGGCACAAAGGCACAAGCATTATTGCATTACTTGAAGTTTGTATAATAATTTTTTGTGCACCAGTATTTGATGCTATCTACCTGCAGCCTATAATAAATTCATGTGGAATTAGTGGCTAGCAGGGTACAGTACTCACTACATCATGTGTTATTGTTTCAAATAAATTTCGGACACAGACTGACAATTTGAACGCAGCCATCGCGTATCCATAAATTAATACAAGCATAAGATATATTCAAATGAATACAGGACATCTCGCCCCCCGTAAATGTCGCCCCCTACAATCTCGCCCCTTGCAATCTCGCCCCCTGTAAATCTCGCCTCCTGTTAATCTCGCCTCCTTGCAATCTCGCCCCCTGAATACCCATATGTCAAAGAGCTTCAGGAATTTGATTTTTTGCGTAAAAATCGTGTATGTTCACAAAATATTTTATTGTCTTTATATAAAATTATGACTCATAATATATTTTATTGTGCACAGTATTTAATATTTACGCGCAAGCGAACTGTAAGTGTATGAAGTTTATGGCTGTGACAATCATTAGGATCAAATCATCATTGATTTATTGAATAGATATTGGTATATTGATGGGATTGACGCGTATTATTAAACAAACTAAAAATGGTCGAAACTAAAAATGGTCTTGGAATCGTGGAGTTAGACCTCTTATATTAACATATACCTCCATGGTTGAATGATGTAATTT
>JXSR01S003078.1:34486-56305 GCA_000969725.1 Ophiothrix spiculata | reverse complement strand
TGTGACATTTTTGAATGAAAACATGTGCTCATTCATGCACGGGTAGAAAAAATTCAAAATTTCTGATTAGAAAATACTTTTCACATACCGAGTAACAAATGTATGACTGAAAAAACTGCTCATATGGTCGAATAAAAAAGCTGATTTTTTTAAATCAAAAAAGGTTTAGTTTTCACTGGAATGAGCCTGCATGGTGTAGGATTACAAGCACAGTCTTTGCAGTTTCAAGTTCAAGTTTATGCATGACTCGCACACAAACCTTGTGTCTTTTGCTGTATGTAGTGTGATAATATTCAGTTATTGAAGTCTACACTTATCAAGGAAGAAGAAGAAGGACTAAGACTGAATAGCTTGCCTTTTTTCTGTGTGGTCTAGGACCTTATGCACTTTGGTCTGCCAGGGTTAGGGTTAATGATGTGCATTAGGGTTATCCTGCATTTTTTAATGGGGCTTGTTCTGTCTGTCAATTTGAGTGTTTCTTGAGTCACCTTTCTTTCCTGGCAGTATCAATTTTTTCTGATTATAGTTGATCTCTTGTCTTGCTGTGTTGCCATAGTAGCTAAGTACCTGATGATTGTATATATATCATCAAGCAGTATTTTCTTTAATCATTATCATTATTTTTGTTTTTTATCTCTCTGTCAGGATAATTGTATCACTAGCCATTGTAGGGGTAATTCTCCTTATAGCAACACTAGCCAAAGATGAAGGTAGGTCAGAATTTGCCATGGGGTGTGAAACCGATCACCTTTGAAGTAGGGGTCTTTCGATAACAAATTGGGTAACAAAATTTTTTTCGAAAAATTACATCAAATTAAGAAAATGGTTGGTCAGCCCTAGCCCGCAACGCCTACTCTCCGTTTAAATACCTCCTTGGAAAGCTTCAAGTAAAAAATGTTGGGCATCCGGCTGGATTTGAACCAGGGACCTCTCCAAGCCCGCACTTTTAACCAAGCAGAGGACAGAAATCTATATATGGGGTATATAAATAAAAATATGACCTTTAATAATTATTAGAAATAAAAAAAATGTACTACTTCTGATAGAATCCCTGGGGATGAGAATGTGATCAGATCTTTCACCTTTTAAATTGTATTCACTTACTGCACGGTTTGCCATTTGCGGGGAGAGCCTCTATTTGACAGTCAATTAAACTAGTATGTTACATAACGATGTGTTCACTTCATGCAAAGTCAGTGTTTTTTGAAAGAGGGGATCAAACTGTTAATCGTAATATTATTTAAGGGGCAGCTTCAAAACACAACGGGCGGTTGTCTGCTGGTTATGGGTGGTTCAACTGGAATAAACAATTGCCAACTGCCCAGAACCGGCAGACAACATGCCGGTTGAGTTTTGAAGCCGCCCTTAATAAGTTCCCATTCATCTCCAAAGTCGGGTTGAGGCTCTCCTCAAAATGGAGAAACCATGCAATAGGCTAAATTAAATTTGATGAATATTGTTATTTTTGCAGGTATAATCTCTGACTGTGCAGTAGTCACTCTTGCAATGTATGTCATCCTATGGGCTATGCATCTAGAATTTAACATGATGAGAAATCCCATGAAAGTGCCGCAAGAATGGCAAAGATATATGAGGTAACTGAATCTGCTTTTGTCAGATTTGGGCCCGAAATTATGCTCCTGGAGCAGCTGCTCCCGTACCAGTATCCAATACATGCTCTGGGAGCATGTTGCCTTGCAAAATGGCATTGACAAAGAAGCAAGTAACTAGATGTATCTAATACATGCTCCGGGAGCATCTAGTTACTTGCTCCTTTATCAATGCCATTTTGCAAGACAACATTTAAACATGCTCCCAGAGCAGCTGCTCCCGGAGCATGTTTTAGATACATCTAGTTACTTGCTTTTTTATCAATGCCATTTTGCAAGACAATATTTAAACATGCTCCCGGAGCATGTATTAGATACTGCTCCCGGAGCAGCTGCTCCAGGAGCATAATTTCGGGCCCAAATCTCACAAAAGCACTGAATCTAACCCTCTTGTATAGTGGGGGTAGTGCAAATGAACCATAACAAGAGCTTTTATTGAAGTCATTAAATTTCCTACAAAATATGAAATTATGAATGCAACAAAAGCGTAGAGTAAACAAGCGTATCACCTAGCATAGTACGAAAGACCTTTCTTCTCACGCGATCACCATGTCAAACAAGCAATCAAGATACGCGCAGTGCATTTTAGTTATCTATGCATAGTCGCACATGCCCTCATCATACGCACCCTGCAGATTTGATTTGTAGGAAATCTTATGATTCCAAAAATAGTAAATAAATCATAAAAGTTCAATCTTGTGTTCAAGTTTGCCAGTGTATAAAAATATTTATACATATTTCTAAATGGCAAAAGGATTATGCATGGGCAACACTTTTGAACAAGGATGGCGCTAAGCCCACAATTTTTTCTGAATGCCAAAGTAGTAGTAAAAAATGTGTGAAAGTCTGACTTTGTGTTGATGTTGAAGAAATATTTTGGGTTTATACATCCTTTTTGACTTATGAATTTCTGAAGAGTGTTAACATGTTAACATCAACCTCAACCTCTTTTTTGATGTGTTTGCTCCAAGGAATTTTTATCATGGAGCAGAGTTATTCTACCTCCAAATATATTTTGAGTTTGGCCTGATATCCAGGAAGATCGCGTAAATCTTCACTTGACACATATACAGCGTATGCATTTTGTTTCACGCGCAAACTGTGTCTGCGTTTCAAGTAGCATGTATTGAGATGATCAAAGTACATCAATTTTCCCGCTAATCCGTTGCGAAGACCCTCGAAGTGTGGCACGCGAAGCTGTAAAATGCTGGAGGTACAATAACTCACCCTCCATGAGCGACAATCCAAGATGACTGCCATCCCATAGGATTTACACGGCGGTGAAATCAAAATGGCCGCGAGTACCGGTTCCCCTATAAAAATTCCTTGGTTTGCCCAAACACTTTGTGTGGTGAGTAGAACTCATGAAAATCACTGTTTTGATTCTATTCTTTTCAGCACTAATGGAGAGGGGCAGTCCTTCCTACAACTCGTACTAGCCATGGCTACCACAAGTTTTAGTAAGTATTCTGGCCCTTAACCAGGAATTTTGTTGTTTGTTTGGAAAAGAGTTCAAAGGGTTTCCATATGTTACTCATGTCAGGATGAGGTGTTAAACTTGGTTCAAATTCAGCCATAAGCCCCGTGGGAGGGTACTCAAAAAAATGTTGGTAGGTATGTGAGATGATCCGCGATATCCAACATAGGGTCTTGTGAAATGGATTTTTGGTCAAAAATAGGGTCTATGGAACCGCTGTTTTCCCATAAAAATACAACTATTTGAGATGAGAATCGCTCAAAATTAGCTTGAAAATATAGTTTTAAAAAAATTGAGTCATTTTTGTCTCGTCTGAAAATTTTTCAGAAGAGACATGCCATTCCTTAAAACTGTCCGCCGTCCGCCTTCCGCATTTCTTGTCCGGAGCAAATCTCGGAAACCGTATGCCCTATGTTGATGATATTTGGTGATTGGGTAGGGTTGGAGCTGAACTGGCGCTGCGCACAATTTGAACGCAAACTATGCATATAAAGTACCTAATTTGCAAAATTTATGCGTGATTTGGTATTTTAAGTATATCTCCTAAACCATAAGGGCTATGGTAATGAAACATGGTGACATGAAGGGGTTCGGGATTAGCACACGCGCCGCACCTTTTTGGGGGGTGCGGTGAAGGTCATTCAAGGTCAAAAGGTCATTTGAGGTCAAATTTTTAATATTGTTCAAAAACTTGACCTGAGGTCATCCAAGGTCATTTTGAGGTCAAGGTCATAATTCGTGAACCCCTGACTTGGACCATAGTGCTTGTTTACCAAATCTGAGGGAATTAACACGCACTGAATAATTATGTAGCAATCAATTAAGAAAGCGCTCAATACGCATACCCTACTCCTACCCTATCCTATTCCACCCCACAACTGAATGATTAAGAAGGCGGTCAATTCAGTAAGCGGTCGATACGCAGGCGAGACTACTGGTTCGCGAACCATGCTTGTCTTTGAAAATGGGGCCTTTGGAACTGGAGTAATCTTGAAAAGAGCACCTTGGGGAGCAGAAGAGGAGGCTTGAAAAGGAGGTCTTGAGGGCGGTACATACCTGTACCTTCCGTCAATGTAACTACCCCCCCCCTTCACAAGCGTCTATGTTTGTAGCACTTTGCAATATTCACGTTTTATGACATTGACAACCTAGGCATGGCAGATTTGATATTGTTGCAAGATTTTTTTTTACATGATGAGACTAAAAGGTGCACCAAAAACATTTTATGTAGCTTCTCAAAACTTTTGTTTCATATTGAATCACAATTGTTACATAATAGAATTTTAGGGTTGGAGAAAATTTTGGGGTTTATGTAGGGTGTCCTCAAAAATTCAGAAACACATACGACTAACATTTGATGTAAAGAACTTTTGAATTTTTTACTTTCTGGAATGTAGAAACAAATGACAAGTGTTTTCTCAAATTTTTGATATTTTATCCTAACTTTGAAATATTGCTAAAAGTAGATCAAAAAATGCAAGTTCTCACCATCATTTTAAGTTATAAAAATGTATACTGTAATTAGGTTTAGATTAGTAGTTTGTAAAAACTCTATCTCCATGATCTATCTATCTATGCACTATGTCCCATAGGACGTTGGCTCCTCGAACAAATTCAGACCATCTATTCCTATCTTGCGCTTCCATATATGACTTGTCGAAGGTGGTGCCAACAATGATGTCATCTTCCCATCTCTTCATTGGTCTTCCCTGTCTGTTGGTGCCAGTGACAATTTCCATAAGAATGCGTTTAGGTAGGCGGATGTTGTTCATTCAGTGATATGAGCTAGGATCCTTTTTGGTTGAAAGTGGCAGGAGGAGATTGTTGACAGAACTTCTTCATTCCGAATCTTATCCTTCCAGCTGATATTAAGGATTTTTCTGTAGCAACGCATCGCAAATGCTTCCAACTTCTCCATGATATTTGGAGTGAAAATTAGCAGGTCCGTTTTAATTTTTTCATCCAATTTTTTTCTATTCACAGCACATGTGAACCAAGCGTTGCAATTTCTTAAGAAGTTATTTTCGGCATCATTCCTATTTTTAATGGCCATTCGGGTTGGCAGTGTCCTACATGCAGTGTCTGTTGTCATGAGAGGAGTCACAAATCAGGTATGTTTGTCTGTCTTGTAATTGTCTATCTGTCTATCTGTCAGTCTGTCCTGCCTTGTCTAGCAATCAGGAATTCTATGTTAATGTCCCAATGTTGCTGAACTCCTCACTTTTTGCTGATTTCCTCATTTTTTGAAAAAAAATGAGACAGAATGTTAGCAGCTTCTTTCATTTTCAGCCCATTTTCTCTCTTTTTTTAAAAAAAACGTCACTAATACCCCTGTGTTAATGAGGAATTTAAAGTAGTCTTGCACTACTTAAAAGAGAATGGAAACTGAACAGAATTCAGGCAAAATGTCTTTAAAGTTTTGAACAGATGTTTGAAATTTGTACTTAAGGCCAAAAAAATAAATTGTTATGTTGCCCTCAGCGACTGACCCTATTTAAAAATTAAAACAAATATTAGGGTCAGGAAAGCACCCAATTTTGCTCAGATTAGGTGTTTTTTGAGAAAATATTTTGAAAATAGTGGGAAATGCACCCAAATTTGGTACTCTAGGTGCTTTAAAAAAAAAAATTATTTTCTGACCAACCGACTCGATTTTTCAGAAATCCCACTTGAGGGCAACACAACAATAAATTTGTTTTGGCCTAATCATCAAATCTTGAGGAAGTCAGGCTAGTACCAATATACTCTGTAAATCTTGAAGTATGCTGTATGCAACAAGCAGCTGATTAACGCACATAAACCAATATGACCATACCAGGATATAAATAGTCAATATTTCTCGAATCATAACAACATACTAAATCTTGATGAATATTCAAGTGAACTTTTGATCAATGTTTCTCCATATATTAGCAACAACATTAGCCAAAAATAATACCAAAATTGTGAAGAATTCATGAAAGAAAATATTAATACCCAATGATTTTGGTCTTATTCAATCTTAATCAGTCGTAACTAGTCTCTTACACAATACAAAACCATCAGTTCACAGTGTTGCAAAATACAAGGGACATGCTATGGATCTTGTAACAGAGTCTGATTGCTTGTTCCATTCTTCAAAGTGTATAGAGTATTGTCAGTCTAGGAAAAAGGCTGAATCCATGCAGTAGGCTATTGGATCGAACAATTCAGCTGTGGTTTTGACTTCATCCAGCTGCATGTAGTTGCATAAGGCCAAAAAAAAAAAGAACTCTATCTCAGCTTACTTAAGGTCAAAACCCTATGCGCTGTGCATTGTTTTTTTTAATAGTAAAATAGGGCTACATGGATGCGGAAATCGCCCCTATTTTTTTTTTTATTGCATTTTTCGGCCACTGTTTTTTTTTCCGCAGCCGTTTATTTAACTTTTTTTTCCAGTAGTAGGAAAAAAAGATGAAAAAACTGTAAATCTCTCAAAAACCTAACAAAAAAAAGAAATGCGCTAAATTTGGATTTTTAAAAGCTATGCGCGCGGGAAGCTGAGACAGACTATTTTTTCCTTTGGCCTTATTATCTTTTGACCCCAAACACATTTTTGCTTTTCATGCACACAAAGGTAGGTTTCATCATGATCTTCTTAAAGATAATACATATGTATCTAAAATCTGAATGATGAATACAAAAAATTGCCTGGTCATTAAATACATGTAGCTATAATTTTTTAGTCTTAAAGTGCCTGAATCCAACCAGTTTTCTGGCTTCATTCAGCCATATATGTAGCTTCATAATTATCTTTTGACCTTGCATGCACATGAAGCAAGTCGTCATGTGAGTACAAGAAAGTCGTATCTGCAATAGCTGCCATTTGTCATAAATTTGGATTGCACACTGTAAAATCTCCAGTCTTGGGTCAGTGGTTCTTGAAATGGTTCTTCAGGTGAACCATTTCAAGAACCACTGACATGAGACATTGAAATTTTTCACATTCTTGTGACAATTTGTAAAAAAGATATAACTTAGGGCAGCCATTGCAGATACGACTTTCTTGCGCTCACATTACGAAGTCTTCATTATATCTACCTAGATATATTATCAAAAATAGAACAGATCAACAACCAAAATAATTCACAACATTGGTCTGATTTGGAATTGAATCAGGGTTGCAGTGGGGAAAAGCAATGAAACAACTACATCACCAACCCACCCCTTTCCGACAAGTCAGTCCTCTTGGAAGTCTTAGCCATGTATACATTCCCCTATTGCATAGTTTCTCCTATTAGGAGTGTTCTACGTGTATTCACACATTATCAAATATTCTTGTACATTCTTCTATTATTTTAACCAATGTAAGATAGATTATATTGGTTATACATAGCCACTAATTGTTCACCTGCATTTCACCTTTTTATCTGTTATCAGGAAGATAGTGATAATGTCAACATGAATGATGCCAACTACACATCGTGCTGGGAGTCTAGGCTAGCTATCAAAATAGCGCTTATCTTTGTTTATACACAACTTGTTGTTTACAATATAGAGGTGAGGGTTTTCAATCATTGTCATATTTCTCAACTAGATATTGTTTTACATTTTTGAGTATGTAAGTAGATGTGGATATAGATGTGTCATGTATGAGATATGAACATATGTGACCCGTCATATCGAAAGGTTGGCATAGAAAATTACGAGATACAGGCCATTGAAGCTGAGCATAGTCAAAAATCACGTCCAAGGTCGAATTTCTAATTTCATCAGAAACATTATTTTTGAAGTGTATTCTATCATATTTACCAGGTTCCAACATCCAAAACATAAGACAAATGTTTTAAAAACCGAGATAAAATCCTTTAAAACTTAAATGGAGAAAGTTTAAGTTTTACCAGTACAAAAACTTTAAACTCGATTTTCTCAGAACTATAGTTTTCTGAATCAGCCCGATGCCTTTTACCGATTTGGATGCATAACTTTGCAATCGAACATCCAATATCCAAAACTAAGGTGTCATTTTAAAGCCTAAAATATAATCTTTCAGATGAGACCAAAAAATAAATTTTCATTTTGGGACCCTTACGGTACCTTACGATATGATGGGTCACATATACCATTGATATTTCCATGCATATTGCATGAACAATCAGGTGATTAATTGTTTCTAGCCCATGTTGAAATTGAGATATGCAACATGTTAAAGGTGCATGATTTTCATGTGACAAAACCTTGCTTCTTTTCTAGCTAAATGAAAAAAAGAGTACAACATAAAATATACTGAAAATTTCACTTGATTCCTACCGTTCGTTACCACGTTACAATTAAGCTTGTCAGCATTTTGAAAATCCCCATAGTCTACTGTGTTGTAATTACTGCCTGGGCCCTGACTATAATCAGAAAATGACACATTTTCTCACTTTTCTCAAAAATGCAAGCACATATGAAAGAACATATACCAGTTGAGGATTCTTATAAGCTAAGAAACTCAATATGATAGAGGTGACCTTGAGGGTGAAAAGTGGATCATGAATTACCCCTTTTAAGTTTTTTAATCAATTTTGATTTTTCTTTTAAATATGACTGTACAAATTACAATACCATATTACAAATCTGCTGAAAAGTGTCTCATATAAAACAAAAGGTTTTAGTTTACAATAGTTTACAAAATGGTAAATGACAAGAGCAGTGTTCCCGCTAAAGATTTTGACTTTGCGCCAAAGCGACATTAAAGAAAAAACTACATCTCGCCATTGCCAATTTCGGAAACATCACCTCAAAAATGAGAGTAATTTTGAATATAATCTGAATAAAACTGAAATAAGTGAACGTTGTGTAACCAAAACCCTATTTTTGACTGTTTGTTTTGGGAAACCCTTGCGCCAATTTTTTTAACTTCTGCGCCAATTTCGCGACATACGGCCTTAGCGGGAACACTGGACAAGAGAAGTATCCAGTTGATCTTGCACCACAAAAGAGCCCTGTCAATCAAAGGGGGTGATTGTCTTTTGTCTTTTTTGAGCTAAAGCAAAACAGTGCTATTTTGCTTTTGCTTTTACTCGTGTAAACACAAAAGAATTGGTACAGATTGCAAATACTCAAGTGGAAATTATCTGTACTTGTTGACTTCAGTGATGAGAATCAGTAATGGGTTAACAAAGGCCGGGGTCAGACGAACGATGAGGACGCATTTAGGCTTTAAAACAAATGTTTGTTTGTCCTCACCGACCGATCATCAAAATTTGGCCCAACCAAGTGCTTTATAATTTTCCAACTCTTATTTGAGGATTTTTCATACAAAAAGACACAAAATTTCACCGAGAAAGTCTTCAAATCGTAAAAATATGATATGAATTGACATTGACTGTATTTACCAATATAGAAGACCTCTTTAAGAATCAGCAGTATATTGTTCTCATAAGTTAAGTTTATTTCTTGTTCAATTTTTCCATTCTTTAAGGTGGGTTTCATGCACATTTATTACAAAATAAGTTAAATAAAAAAGCCTACCAACTATTAGGCTGCGATCATATAGAACTATACGGTATTCGCTATACGCTATTCGGTATTCGCGTATAGTTCTATGAGAACAGGTGAGTCATATTATAGCGTATATACTGCACGAAATTCGAACGTGCTCGATTTCCACTATACTATACTTTAAGCAACTGCACATTTTTTTCGAATAGTGCCCTCTTATGTGACCCGGTAGAATCAAATTCACGTGTCCGATTTTGCGCATTAAAAAAAATGAACGACGACAATTTCCGTCGTTGAGATGGATTTATTGCAATAAATTTGAAAGCAATGCCGTAAAAACACTGTGTGACCGTATCTCATCATTGTAAACATAATGCGAAATCTCCCATCAAACGTAACGAGTGACCTTATTTCAATTAAGGGGGTTTTCTCTGAGATGCAAATACTCCATTTATTTTCTTGAAAATTTAGTATTTGGTAGATTTTTTTGTGCTGCTAATGATTCTAAAATAAAAAATATAGGTCACCGTGCTCGTTTTTGAGATACAGGCATTTCAAAAAGTACATATTTCCACAAAAAAAACCCGATTAACCATACAAAGTATAGGGAAAACTCCAAAATGTCGATCATTATGTGCTTGTAAAATAGTAAATCCTCCATTTATTTTTTAAATTTTTACATATGTTAAAGCACTTTTTGTGCTCTTCAAAATACTGAAATAAAAAAATATGGTCACCGTGTTAGTTTTCAAGGAAAACGTCCAAAACTGGCATTTTTTGATAAAATTTGATTACTTTGATGGCACATCTGCGTCTGCATATTTCCCGCGTATATATTACGCAACTAGGCGGCGCGTGATTAACAAAACGCGTTAGTAAAGCATGCGTTCAGTGTGCATTGAAATTTGAGCACGCAAAACGGATGCAAACATTTTTTTCATTTCTTACTATTTATGAAAAAAATTGTTATCCCGCACTCGTAAGCAACTGCATCTCAGAGAAAACCCCTTATAAGCTCCGCCCAGCCAGAAGTCTACCTCAGCTAAGCATACGGTATTTGATTGACATTTTCTTCCTCTTCAGACCACTGAGCAAGTTGTTATCTATAAACTCTGATTTGCACCTGCACGTGAAGGTGATTTTCTACTGTATCTAAACGCAATTCCAATAATTTTCAAATTTATCATTTTAATAAATAGTTGATTTTTTGTTTCAATTTGTTTTATGCAGGTCAACACAACCCCATTATCATACACTGCCAGCGGTCCCATCATGAAGGTCGCGACCAAGGGATTGTTCAGGAAAGTAGGCGCATCTCGTTTGATGCAACTCTGCGTACTACTGGGGACCTACGGCTGGAGATTGCACCATGCCGATGAGTTTGTCTATGATGATTATTGATTTTGTGAATGAAATAGGATGCGTTGTGATTTTTGATGCGTTGAATACATGAGGCACTTTTGGCTAAGTGAATTTGACAGGCATCAAAATTCAATTTTAGTCCACTCTGCATACTTTAAACCAGGACTTCTCAAATGGTTGATTGCGGGTCAGATTGTCAACCACTTTAAGTTGGCTTTTGGTCACCTTTTGAATACAGAAGTAAAGGCTAGAAAGAAGTCTTCTTTTGGCCCTTCATCAAGTTTCTTTGATCTGGAAATTGGCACCAAATGGCCCGCCAAAAATACAATTGAGAACCTGCTTTAAACTGATGCATTCTGATTGGCGAGCTTGTACATTTGTATGTCGTGTGTATGAATTGGATCCAAAGCAATCACCTTCTCACCTTGTTAACAGTAATTAAAAGGCCTAAAAAATTGTTTGATTGTCGTAATCTGACTAATCCTAATTTTCTTGATAGTAAAAGTTGAAGAAAAATGGGTCAGAAAAAGCACCCAAATTTCCTGAATTGGTGGGTTTTTGAAAAATAGATAAAGATTTATTCAAAATAGGATAGAATTTGGTGTTTGTTTGCTAAAGATTTTTTCTATGTTACGCCAATCAAACAATTATATTTTTGGGGCCTTAAGTCTTTGTCATTGTCCTTAGAATTTGTAAATGGTGATTTTGTTAAGAATCATTGAAACAGAATGTTAACATTTTGACATGAATTGTAATAGAATATATTTTGTACTCAATTGATCCAGGCTGTCCAGATAGTAGACAATAAGAGAATATTGTCTTTTGTGTATAATGATGCCAAATATGTTGATTTGATGTTAATGAAGTGAACCAATAGACAGTAAGTATTTTGAATATTAGTGTCATGCATGTGGACCAATTGATGCAAGCATCTAATACTTTTGGTTGATTGTAGGCAGGAGCGGACATCCGGGCGTTTTGTTTACATCCGGGACGTTTGTCCAAATAGCGCGGTGAAAACATTTGCCGACTTCCCATTCAACTCAATGGAGAAAATGACGGCTAGCGGAAACTTCGATTGATTTTAGCAAATTGTCAAAATATTTCGATTCCAAAATCATATGAGATGTGTGGTATTCAAGTCATAACAAAATGACAAACAGCTCATCATTTCACAGATTTTCGTCTGGCTAAAAAAGAAAGAAAATGAAGGGCTAAAGTATTGATTGTTTTCACCGCGCACGAAGTCCAACGCGAGATTTTTAGATCATTGTGCTGCGTACACCCTGCGTATGACGTAGGTCCGCTTTCGCCTATTGTCAAACTTCAGTTTTTCTTTACAACTCAACCTTCAACACAGTATCTGTCACAAGAAAGCACAACGGTTTTGTTGAAATGTTGGAAATATTTTACAGCCAACAGTTGGTAAAAGCCTTTCAAACATACTTAGTTATATATGTAACCGTGGTTGTTTTACAATGTAGAAAGTTTGATTTTTCAAGGATAAGATCAGTAAACTGACCAAAGATATCATTTATAAGCTAAAAATCTCCAAAACAATTGGACACAGTAAACAAAAATTCAGAATACAAAACCCATTACTTGTAAAATACAACCACCAAGCTGTAATTTCGTTTACTTAAATCATATCATCTATAGACCAAACAAAAGTTAAGTGGACAGTGCAAACAAACATCCAGATTACAGGGCCCCTTGAATGTAATTAGCACCCTGTTCTCTTGTTTATACGTTGTCTAATTATTTGTTGACATTGTCCAATAATTTTTGTTTTGTCTCTAGACTTTTTATATTTCAGTGGCAAGGTTTCACATTTTATTATGTCACTGTTCGAAAAACTTGACTAGCACATTGGTGATCAGAAAAAATTTGTAAAATATATTTTTATTAAGAGTTGTTGTAGAAAAAACATTGTTTAAAAACAGTAAATATGTTTATGCATTAGTGTTTAATTCATAGCATTTTGAATAACCACTTTACTTACTGAATCGTCTGAGTACTTTGGTGATTTGTTATATAGCCAGGAACAGGCATCCAGGAGTTTATCAGACCAGATTATCAAGCTGTTCAATTTGACACTTATATTAGGCACAATAAAATGCACAATTAATACACCTGAACATATAACTGAATTGAAATTATTTTGTTTATGGTAAAGAAAAGAGACTTATAACTTCAATCTTTTTTGGTTAAGTCACTTTCAGGTAAAACCTGACCTCTTTTAGAGCTAAAGTGGTGCAAAATTAACTTGGTGCAAAATGTTATTTAATTTGACCTTGACTTTTGTTAATTACAATTGAAAGAGACGAACTGATATGATTATCAGCAGTGTTTCTGCTAAGGCCGTATGGCGCGCCATTGGCGCAGGAGCGGTAAAAAATGGCGCAATGAGTTTCTGAAAATGAGTGAAAAAGATATTTTCTAGCTTAATATAATATTGAGCCAATTATTTTCAGCCACAGCTCATGATTTTGGCGCAAGCACCTCTTAAACTTTGTCGAACTTGCTCGAACTGGCGCAAGCTCAAAAACCTTAGCGGAAACACTGATTATCAGGATTGTATAATTCTTTCATTTTGACCCGGGGTTCCTTGAAATTCTCCTGTAATTTGGAAAAGCATAGTAGATGCGATTCAAGAAAACAGGGGAAAACTGTTTTGTTTCAGGATTAATATATGTATCAGTTGTATGATGCACTATACGACCCCCAGGGACGGTGTCTCATGGACCAGCTGTAAATTGACAGGGTACCATCATGGCAACCTGTGGTCAGTCACAAAATGAGGATGAGGGTGCGTCATGGCGACTATGGTCAATCACAAGATGGGGAGGAGGGTGCGTCATAGTATCTAAAGGTTCGTCAATTTTGGGATGCAGGGGTGTGTCATGGACAATAAAATTGTGACTCGCATCTGACAAATGATGCACCATCCCTGGGGTCGTATAGTGCATCATACAACTGATAAGTGTATAAGCTACTGAATATTATGGGAATTTGATTTTGGCTTTTTAGATGAAGATAATTAGAAGTCTTTTCAGTGCATTTCTTTTAGTTACCAGTACATTAGAGCTAGTTCCAATAACATTTTATGGGAACTCATTTTTCACAAAATTTGACTTACTAGGTTTTCCAGATTACAGGGGAAATGGGGGTGGATATCTTGCTCGTAAATAGAAACATGGAAATGAGAGCTGAAGAGGCTTGTAATGCTTGAACCACGTTTAGCATGTCAAAACAGCAAAAAAGTCAAGAAAAGATATGTTTTTGGGGTCAATAAAAATATGACATAGGTTTTTAATTGACATGAAATCATACTAAATTTACCAAATATCCTCTCCAGATCAAGGTAAATTGTTAGGGATCAGTTTTGAGCATGAAGTCCACCTCCAAACACAAATGGCCCTTGGGCATTTTGAGTTAAGAGGCTGAGAGGGTTGTGGCAGGGACTATTACCCCGTTCACACTAGCTAAAAAGTCATCGGTAGTCGTGATTGATTTCACTTAGGTCCACATCGATTTCAATTTTGGTGTTAGTGTGAACAGGTACAATAATCGGAAGTCGTAGGTCCAAAAATCGTCGGATGTTGCAGTTCGTATGATGACTTGGACTCTCTTTGGTCCTCGTTCATTTTAAGCGATTTCGCTTTAACTACGACATATATTACGACTTTCCACCAATGTGAACGCAACAGGTCGTCATAATTTGTGTTTACCTGTTGCCTCGTGACCCATGACTACTTAACTTCCAGGCGATACAAACTGAAAGCAATTTCGACGAATCGCTGCATATAAATATATGTGTGTGTGAATGCTCCAAACCCGAGTTAATTTATGCTAATCCTCTGCCGTAATAGGAATTGAAAATGAAATCAATTACGTGTACCAATTACTTTTTAGCAAGTGCGATTTTGGGGTATTAGCGAAATTAGCGAAATTAAATTGCTAGCAAATATTTCTTGTTTTACAATTTGTGTATCAAACATTTATCATATATGTGTAGAGCTCCCATTAAATAAACATCAAAATATATTACATTTGCATCCACAAATTTGGAGGTATTGTTTTGACTAGAAATAGGAAGTTTGTTCTCAACAGCAACAGGTATAATAGATAGAGTTATATTTTCGTGATAAAAATAATTTTAGAAAAAGAAACAAAAAAAATGAGACAATTTATATGTATATATGATTGATGACTGAAACATCAAAACTCTATTAATAGATTTATTAGATGTAGTTGTATATAGGTTCATAAGTAAAGTGATATATATTTTTTTGAATTTTTTGAGAGATTTGTACTACTATGTCTTGTACAAAATCACACATAATGAAAGGATATCTTACACTCCCTTTATTAAACCTCCATGTAGCTCAAATTATTATGTTAAGATGCCATATCATTTGCACTGTTATTGACAATGTACACATATATTTCACTTGTAGTGTAAAGCATACCTTTGATAATTGTCAGTATCCATATTTTGATTATCCCTCGTCTAACCAAGCCTTTTTTGTAACACATGAAACTAAGAATAGTTGCTGCACCACCCCTCCTAAATTTTTGGGCATTGTTATAATAATATTTATTCAAATCACTTGCAATTTACAAACATTTAAAACAATTTACATATCAGCTATTATAAAACAAAGATTATAACTATACATGATTATTAACAAAACAAATTACAATAACAAAATGCAAGCAATTTAGGAAAAATGAATGGGTTTAGTAAAACCCAAAACACCAAGGTGCTCACTTATCCTGTACATTTAAGAAACATTTTGTAACAAAATAAACAACAACATTTGAACCCTATATGAGGGGATGAAAATGAATTAACTGTACAATTCTATGAAATATGACCTGCATTCAGATTTGAATAGAGAAAGATCATGGCATTCTTTAACATTAGAAGGAAATTCATTCCATAGCCGTGGAAGAGACACAAACAGAGAATTGAAAAAAGATGAACTTCTGGCTGTTACATGCAGTATTCTAGAATTATTAATCTTACTGAAGCACACCATTTGGTCAAAAGATGCAGGCAACAATCCATTCATTAATTTGAACCCAAACACAAGTCTATGGAATTTGCATGAATCCTCAAATTTCATCAAATCAAGTTTGGAAAGCCTCTCTTCATAACTAGGCCTACATTCGACATCAAATGAATTCCTATAATATACCACCCGAGTAATTTTCCTTTGAAACCTATCCAACCTATCAATGTGATTTCCCTGATGTTCTCCCCTATCCAAGGATACCAATATCAGATTTTCATCATGTTTTTTTGCTAATACAGAAGGGAAATAATAATTCTCTCATGTCTAAGTTTTGAGCCTTAAAGTATGTACATATTTGTCAAAATGGTGACTAACTAATTTCCGAGCAACTTATAGTACAAAAGATGTTATGGGGATGTGCTGCAAATTCAAGTAGCAAAGTCAGGCTTTCTGGTATTCCAATCAGTCCTTTCTCTTCACAAATTGTGGTATTTTGTTAGGTTTTCTTTTTCCAAATTTTCGGAAATTTGCGCCAAATGCCGCAAATTTTGACATTTTCTCTCAAAATGTTAGAAAATTTTGCCAAAATAGAGCAAATTTGGACAGAAAAAATGACATTTTTGATTTTGCCAAAACAGAGCAAATTTGGACAGAAAAAAATAGATTTTTGATTAAATTTGGCTTAAAATTTAGAAGATTTGGTATTAAGATGGGTGGCTTTCCAAATCCAAATTTCCCAGTGGCACGTCCCTACCCAAACCAAATTTGAGTACCAACCCTGGCCCTCTCCACACCCCACCAAGTTTGATGGACTACCCTACACCACCTCAGGTGGTACCCCCAATATTTTTCATCAAAATAACCACAAAGGATGTTAAAGGGATTGCCCAGATGCCTAGGGTCAATTGCTTTTGAGTTTTTATGTAGCGGGAAAAAAAACCCCTCAGTTGGAGGGGGGAGGGTGCAACCACCTTCTTGGTTAGACAAGGGTTAGCCTCAAATGGCTGGTCTCCAAAGTGGGGAAATTGGAATCTCCTTATAGATGAATTCGACTAGCTATATCACGTATTGAAAAAGTCAGCCATAACAGGAGTGCTACTTAATAAGTGTTTTAACAACCAACATTGGGTGTTTAATGTGTGCTTTACAGATCAATATTGTATTGTGTTATCATTGAAACCACTATTCGTTATTGCATGCATGACTGTAGTCAATTTGAAATTTAGGCCAACCATGCACTAATTTGCGTTGCCTTGAGTGGAAACCCTCAGTTATACAATTTATCTGATAAATGAGGATAAAATAGAGGTAAGCAACTATGGAAATTACAGAGCATGTGGGTCATTCCAGTGTAAATGTCACAAACATTACATATTATTGTTTCAAATAAATTTCGGATATGAACATGATTTCTGAACACATCCACTGCGTATCCACAAGTTATGACAAGAACAAGACACTGGGAAGTATGCAACACTGTTTCTAATCAGTAATCCACGGTACCGCGACATCACGCATGCCTAAAATGCGTTGGGTACACGCGTAAAATGCACACGCAGTTGTGTTACGCCGAGCTCTAAATTTTTGTGTCTGAGAATTATTTGAGACAAAAATGAATATTACATGATCATGCCCTTGAATTTGATTGTGTGTGATTATTCTTCAAGGGTTTTTACAAATCTCGAAGAAATCCAAATTTCATTGAAATTCAAGGTCATTAAAATGACTAGAGTATATAAATGAAATGTATAATGTATGTATTATAATGATGTGTTAAATTAGCCTGATAGCAATGCAATTTTACCCTGTATTTGTGATGCACTCCCTTCCCTTTTCTTGTTTTGAGAATTTACTCCAGTGAAATGCTCACAAGAACATCATGTTCTTCCCCGTCATGGCAGGTTGGATCCTCACAATCCCTGAAACATGTTTCTACTATATCTTGAAAATGAATTCAGCAAAATATGTCAGGACATTTAAAAAAACCACATTTATAACATAAGAACTTTAATTTTAAGAACTAGCTTATGAGAATCACTCCAAATAATGAGTTATTTTGCCTTTTTTTTAACAAACCTCAAAAAAATCATCACAAATTCTTCAGAAGTGCATGAAGGATATCTAAGGGACGCACCATTAGACTTCCAGGAAGTTTTTCTAAGAAAAATACTTTACTCGCTATGTGAGGCAAAAAAGGAAAACAAAAAAAGCTCCCTTGTTTGAGGAAAATAACTTGGACCCACATGCACAGGAGGAGAAAAATAACTTGACCCATATGATTTTAGTATGGGGGGGGGGGGTTCATGGGTAAAATCTACATTTACAATTTTCCACTCATTTTTGTCAGAACATCCATTATATACTACTACAGTTTTTCTAGTCTGAAATTAGTGTGATAATGAACTAAAACAGTACAAACCTTGTCCTCCATATAATATACCCTAAACATCCTGAATAGTTGAATATGTAACTTAGTGCCTTAATCCCTGTATAATAGTTAATGGAGTAGGTGTTGGAAATGTGCAGATGTGTGTCTTTATCAACAAATGTGTTAAGAAGGTTTGAGCCTCTCAATCCCTAAAAATAGTTTTTATTATAACTTGGAAAAACTAACAAAAAGTACACATTTTTGGAAAGGAATTTCACAAGGAATCTAATTATAGAATTGTATATTTGATTGGAAAACTTCATGTTAGAAACTCACCAAAAAACAGTTATTCTTTCCAAAAACATTTTGAACAAGCCTAAAAAAATATTTTTGGTCAAAAATCTGCAAAAAAAGATAGAAATTATCTGAATCAATAGTTTTAGGGAATGTTTCCTCAATGTTTGAGTATTTTCTTTGTTTTCAAAAAAAAAATGCTTAGGGGCGGCTCAACTGGCGGTTGTCTGCTGGTTCTGGGCTGTTGCCTGTTGTTTATTCCAGTTGAACAACCCAGAACCGGCAGGCAACTGCAGGTTGAGTTTTGAAGGGAACCCTTAGAAATCACCATGTTTGAGATAAATTGTGTTTTTGCCTATTCGGGCTTATATTCATAAACTAAAGCATTATATTTATCAATGACTTTATCCCTATTTTGAAGATTTTTGCCAAATAGTATGTTTTCTAGACCTGTTTCAAAATTTTGGCATTATAGCTCCTTTTTTTTTTTTGTGAGTTTCTAAAATGCAAGTCCCTTAATCAAAAATTTTGGATTTATAACTAAAATTGTTCAACTACAAAGGGAGCTGGAATACAATGTTGGATTTCTTTGATACAGCTACATAACCTTATAAAATTTGTTTTGTAAGGCCCAAAGGCCTCACTCATCAGAAGCATATAGCAATAGTATAGTATATTGGATATATGCTTCTGACGAATGAGGCCTTGGGCCTTAATGAAATTTTTTTAATAAAGTTATGTAGCTGTATCAAAGGAATCCGATGCTGTAAATAAATTCTTTGCGAAATGTCCTTATTTACGGCATAGTTTACCTAAGACTATGGTCACAATATTTCGTGCGAACAGTTATGAACAGTGGTTAGGCCGTCTAGAAGGACCACGCGACACCCTAGCTGCTTGCTTTGCTCACTGCCAGTAAGTCCTTCTAAACAGACTAACCTGGGGGACTAAACACTGTTCGTACGAAGTATTGTGACCATAGTCTTACAAGTTTCAAGTTATGATAAACACAATTTGTCAGAAACCCTGAGGCTCCAACCAACCAATGTGGTAATAATTGTATAGATATAATCATCTCAACAGTATTTTTCTTGAGTTCAATAAAATACAGGACAGTACCAGTAGTATTTGTATAATATTGGTATCTATGTCCAGGTTTCCATGGCAACCTAAAATGTTCAAATAGAAAATGATATGTTATTGTGTTGAAATAAAAATTTACATCAAAGTTTGAAGTGGAAGCGTATTGTTTTCTTAGTACTTTCAACTGACTTGCACAATCTCAGTTTCATAAAAATAAAAATAAATTGACACTGAAATATACACAATCTAAATTGGAATATGGTCTTGTACATTAGAACCGTTTTGCATTTAGCCAATTTATATGGCCAATATATGTTATGAACTTATGATTCAATTTAAGTGTCTTTATGAAATCAGAGGACTTTATCTCAATTTTGAAGATTTTTGCCAAAAGTATTTTTTCTAGACATGGGCATAATTGGGTGTGGAAATGCGTGGCAACACAGTCAAAAATATTACTGCGAAATAGAACTGGAGACGATGAGAAACATCATAAAAATTATGACTTGGGATTTTATGGGATTTTCTCACAATTCTATGGGGAAAAAAAGGGTTGCAAATTAAATTTTTGGGAACAAATGCACACTTTGAGACAAACTATTAAACTAATTTGACACATCACTTCGATAGCAATTTTCTTCTAAATGGTCTTTTCTTGAAGGCCACATATTATAGTTGTTATACCCAATACATGTATTTGATGGTGTCAGTCACACCACTCAGTAGGTCACTGTAATTGGTCTATTTCGAAATGATCGGTGACTCTAAGGCTTGGTTCAGACTTTCTTTGCAACATATGTTTGTTATTTAATAAAATTTCTTGCATATCTATATAACATTGACTTTTTCAAGATAGAATTGTGAATAAGAATTATTCTATACGATATTATCAAATCCTCATTCTAACCCAAGATGCATTAGTGTCTGACGGGAAACAATTTAAACACAGATAAATGCGGATAGTTGTTGCATTGAATATTCCCTTACCCTAACCCTTACACTAATCCTAACCCCAATCCTGCTCAACCCTTACACTAACCCTTACCCTAACCCTTACCCTAACCCTAACACTAACCCCAACTATAACCCTAACCCTAATGATTAATAATGATGAAATTAACCCTTACCCTAATGGCTCATTCCAGTGGAAACTGAACCTTTTTTATTTCAAGCAAAAAATCAGCTTTTTTATTCGACCACATAAACATGTTTTTTAGTCATACATTTGTTACTTGGTACGTAAGAAGTATTTTCCAATCAGAAATTGTAAAGTTTGTCTATCCGTGCATTAATGAGCACATGTTTGTTTCAAAAATGTCACAAACGTTACCAAAAAGTTACACCAAAATGTCACAAACGTTACCAAACGTTACAACACAAAACAATGCATTAAAATAATTCCTGGCGATATAATGTTCTGTAATTTTTATGAAATATTTGTAAATATGTTTCCCATAATCGGTGTAAGGCGCAATAAAAACATCGTTGACACTTCAGAGAAATTGTACTTTAGGAGCAAAAAACCTTTTCCGTGCGCGGTCACAAACGTTACCGAACGTTACATGGACTTTACTCAGGATTTTGACAATTGATTTAATTTTCAAACATCTACATGTCTTGACCCCCACCAGTGAGCACCATTATCAACAACAAACTCGTTGATATAATGTTTTTGCTAGGTTCTGTGGCCATTTAAAAGTGAAATTTTTCAATTTTTCGGTCACAAACGTTACTTTGGAATGAGCCTAATAATAACAACCCTTACACTAACCCTATAACCTTAACCTTAGACTAACCCTTACCCTTACACTAACCCTTACCCTAATCCTAACCCTGACCCTTACCCTAACCCTTACACTAACCCTATCCCTGGCCCTTTATGTGCCAAAAAGTCGATACTGGCCCTAAAAGCCATAAGACCAATCACTGGACTGTGTGTACTTTATTGTATGGTATCAACTGTATAGCATGATGGTTAAAAATGCACACAAACCAAATGATGGCTAGGGTCTGTATTAACATCACCCATAAAACCAAAAAAAAGACCTTATATTTGACTGTATGCAGTTTAACTCTGCAGTAAAGTAGCTTGATAGATTAAAGTGCATACAATCAAAGTATTGGTCTTACGTCTATTAGTTCTATAGGTCTATATTAGAG
>JXSR01S003076.1:15269-33025 GCA_000969725.1 Ophiothrix spiculata | reverse complement strand
ATTAACATATTGTTTTCTCTCATGCAAGTAACTCCGAAACCAATCATGAACTATCCCCCTAAATCCATAGTGATCTAATTTATGAAACAAAATTTTATAATCTATTGTATCAAACGCTTTAGATAGATCCAGATACACCCCAAGTATGTTTTTGGTTTTCTCGACAGCGAGATTGATTTTATCAACAAGCTGCATTTCTGCCATATACGTAGAATGATGCGCCCTAAATCCATATTGTTTAGGATTTAGGATCTTATTTTTGTCAATGAATTCAATGCATCTGTTAATCTTTCGAGTATTTTTGAAAAACAAGGCAACACTGACACTGGTCGATAGTAGGAAAAAAACTTCATTGTCGTCTTTTTATAAACAGGAATCACTTAAATTAGCTATTTTAAGCTGATTTAAAAATGTGCCAGTTTTTAGGGATAAAATAAATATTGTTGTCAACGGACAAGCAATCTCATTTGCTACTCTTTTTACAATCAAAGTTTTCAACCATCATGTCCTGCACTCTTGTTTGTGTCAAGTTTACCAATAATCTTTATTATTTCATCTTCTACAATAGGTTTCAGAAAGATGATCTGATTATGTGGTGATTTGATATAATCGTAGTACGGTAATTCTTGCCAGTATTCTGAATTTTTGACGCTAAATCGGGTCCCACATTCACAAAAAAATCATTAAAATCATTAGCTATTGACCATCGGATCGGTGATAAAACTTCCAGAGTCATATCTCTTGAATTGGTCGGATGTACGTTGTTTTTGGGTACGACCAATTACATCATTGATTGTTTTCCAAGTTTGACGCATATTATTTCTCGAGCGCTCAAATTCTTTGAAATAGTAAGATCGCTTTGATTTCCTGATAAGACCATTTAATCTGTTTCTAAATGTATTAAATTATTATCGTTTATTTTCATTGGGACAGTTTATGTAATCTTTAAATAATTCGTTTTTATGATTGATACATTTTAGTGGGCCCTTTGTTATCCAAGGAAATTTAGGGTCCGTTTTGCGATTACATTTACATTTTTAAGTGGTATACATTCATCATATAACCCTCCAAATTTTTCTATAAATGTATTATAGTAATAATAATATATTCAGGAAAGTTGTGATGACAATAACTCGATTTCTTAGATACTATATAGAATATACTTACCTCCATATTCATCGTAGTTAACCGTTCGGTAGGAACTATGCTCAGTATAACCCAATTGTATGCACACCACTTTAGCATCGTTGGCATCAAAGCGATAATTACATACAGTACCCCAGACACCATCGTGGTAGATCTCCAAACGGCCATAATAATTGCCTCCACGCTGAAAACGAATATCTCCATCACTGTAAGCTTAATAGATACATGACAACAAGATAGGTTTCTGCCATTGATATGTTTTAAGACTACTGTCCGTCGAGAATATTGTGACAAAGATATTTCATGTAAGATGTTAATTGCTATATACACGTGACACACTCATTTTTAGCAAACATGAAGAGTAGCGCCTATAGGTTATATATCATCCTTGGCTATTGATTTCACTCACAGAAACTTCTTTAAAATGGCGGTAACAAAAAAATACTAACAGTATTTCAGGAACGGTTAAGTGGGTACTGAAACGACTTATGGTAAAAACACCTTTCCAAATCCTTTTTTCTTCAAATCATCCGGTCTATTTTTATCTCACCAGTTTATTTTTACAATAATTATTATGGAATTAAAAATGATAATTTAGACTTTCAATGTTAGCAACAGCCATTTTTCGTTGAGAGCGTTAATTTCCACAGAGTGCTGTTAGCATTTGAACTCTATGTAATTTCTATAAAAGAAATGGTGCTACGATCTGGCGTTACCATAAAAAGATCTGACGATAACAAACGAACAACCGTCACCTTTTTGAAGATAACTTTTGATGCTGTTTTGAAGTGTTTTCTTCAAAGTAAATCAAAAGTCGGGCCTATTAAATATATATTCAATAATTGTTAATAGATTGGCATGTGTAGGCAAAGACTAGACTGTATCCTGCGTCGTCGACCGGCCGGGCGCACTGATCACTGCGTTGTGCCCTGTGCTGGCCAGTGACGACTGTAAAAATAATGGTCATAAAAATGGAGCACTTTGGCTCATTAATATGTAATAGTTTGAATGACGATTGCAAAAATGAATAAAACATATATGAATATTAATGAGTAACTTCCAAATTTGGAGACGGGTATGATTGACATAATATAAGCAATAAACAAGCCGTAAACATGCTCGCTCAACAATGAAATTAACCATGAATAATATACAATAATAATTATATGCAAATGAGGTAAACAAACTTTTCTCAAAGAATTTATGAATATTTAAGTTCAGTTTCTTTCCAAGGCGTGTTTGGGTTATAAATGGTTCGTTTACGTTACGCCAGCGAGCGATAGATACGAACATGATTAAGAGGCTATGTTACCAAAAATTGGTAACATTGTGCTCCAAAAAAATTGCATGTTATTTTGTCAGTCGCCAAATAGCCAGACCGGAACCGGAAGTATGGCGACCTCAGCTATTTGGCGACTGCGGAGTCAGTCTAGGCAAAGACGCGCAGTGAACATGACATTTTTCCATCTGGTTATTGAAACAGGATCGTTGTGTTTAGTGTTGACACATCAGACACTCAGGAGAAAGATAATAACAATAACAGCAACAAATGTAGTTTAAATGTAAGATCTTGACAGGTCTTGAAGTTGAAACTTGAAAATATAGTGTATCGAAATCGACTCGGTGCTTTGCAAGTCATAGTGTTTCAAATTTGGCTTTTAATCCTCTGATAGGGTACCAAACTCAGAAAGAATATGTGGTAATAAATTGATGATTATGGTGTCTAAATTGCCAATAAAATGATTCATATACCTAGTATAAACACTTCTTAAAATTGTTTTTGGTAGACACCTACCTAAAGACTGGCTGAGCTGACTATAAAAGCAAAGAATATGAATCACAATTTGATTCCGGATAGAGAATAGATATACTATTGGCTGATAACTGTTATTTGTGCCCACGTATCACCCGCAGCTACAGTTTCCTAATGTAACCCTATGTAAGACCCAAAAATATGAGACTATAAACCGACCATATCGATTTGAATGGATATCTTTTTCTGGGCGGTACCTGTGCAAATGAATACCAAATTTCAAAAAAATTGTGTAAAATGTAACTGTACACCGATTTTTGAAAAGACGGAAGGCCAATCTTGCTATCATTTTCTTTAAGATCATTATGTTTCATATAAGGTCTATCTGAGCAATGTGGCCCATTACATGACACTGGAATGATAGAGTGGCTCACTCTGATTCGCTGGCAACGACCACGTGATATCTATTTTTGATACAGATGAGTTTTTAAAAGAACGAAGATTGGTAAAGTGTTTTGGATTGGTCCGGCTTTGCGGCTAGCTTTTTCTGATTTTCTTCTTAATGCTACAGTCCCTAAATGGGTGCCATTTTTGCCAACGGCATCTTTACTGCAATTTTTACCTACTTACACATATCAGAATAATACAATATTTGGCGTACATATGTAATAGAGTCTCTAGTTTATACATGACACTTTAGTAGTGATTTCACATCCATTATCAAGGTCAAAATTACGTCAATAAACTACTTCGAAAAATTTACACCTTTTTCGCCGAAACCGGCAAATTTTATGATGTTCGAACGATTCGCCTATTTTCAAATTTTGACAGATTGTAGGCTTGATACTTTTTATTGAATTATAAATAATATTTTATAAATTTGTTGTGTTGATTTTGAATGATAATGTAACAAACCCGCGTTGTTTTGCCCGTAAAACCGGGCGTGAATTATGACTCTGAGTTCGCCCTGTTTGAGCTGTGAATAGCCTGATTTAAGTATCTACATTATCTACATTTTGTCTGATATACGCATTCGCATTATTTACTTACAAATTGAGCATTCCAATGAGGCAAAAATTGCAACATTTATGTAAACAAAAGAAAAATACGGCATTCTAATGTTTATGTTTTAGATTTTAGTTCACCATCTCAACGCTGCCTTGATAGCTCAGCGGTAGATCTCTCGCTTCGTAATGCATGACTAACCCCCGCCATAATCCATGGTTCGAGTCCCCGCAAAGGCAGTGGAAACTATTTATCTTTTCATGATTGAAAAATAGTTAGGATTCACAGTTTTCCTGAGCATGTGGATTCCTCGAAGACGGAGTTTTGTGTCTCATATCGAAAAACGCCTTTTCTATTTATAAGCCCTTTTGTCAAATCAAACTTGCTTTACACTGAATACACAACCTTGTTGTTCTTTGTTGAATCATAAAGTAGGTCGAGATTGAGAAAACAAAATTATCACTTTAATTACAAGTTGACCTGTAGGCCTCATAAACTTTACACGTGAACTACCAGCACATTAAAGGTATACATCATGGGATGAACGTTGTATATTTCTATCAATTGAATCAAGATGTCTATATCATGATCGTTATCGCTAAAGATAGGTTATAGTGGGCTCACACTATGATAAACGATGATGAAAGTGAAAATAACAATACGCAGGGGAGGGGGCAAGTTGGTCCTCGGGGCGGGTTGGCCCACCTTGTGTTTCTGCTCACGTGACCTTGGGAAGAATATGTCACAACTGATTTTTGGTTATGCATTAAGCATCAAATTTACCATAAAATTTACCAGACCAAACTCAGCTCTTTGTGTGAGTAATCAACAAAAAGAGTTTTTGAGTTACCTTAGTAATCTTTTTGAGCAAAAGTAATTTTGTACTATAGTGTCAAGATATTACTTGGCTGGTTCAAGTTATTATTATTGATTACGAGGTATGGTACATCATGAAATCAGATACTCTTTATTCTTTGTTTTGTTGGTATACCACGAGGTTAAGTCAAAACTGGGACTACGGGCGGGTTCGCCCCCTACCACACGGGGTAAGTTTGCCCTGTTGCGAATTTTCACAAGATGGTATGCTAAGGCGCAACTGTGTTATAAATACGATAGAGTTATCGGATTCCGACAACTGTTTACGATAGAAAATGTATCAGTACCAGAAAATATGAAAACAGTTTGATCCATTTTTATACTTCAATCAGTCCTACAAGTAAAAATAATGATATTTATCAAACAAAAATGGCTTAAGAATTATC
The DNA here is from genome assembly GCA_000969725.1 of Ophiothrix spiculata. Classification (NCBI taxonomy): domain Eukaryota; kingdom Metazoa; phylum Echinodermata; class Ophiuroidea; order Amphilepidida; family Ophiotrichidae; genus Ophiothrix; species Ophiothrix spiculata. The sequence goes on along the minus strand of JXSR01S003076.1, from coordinate 27,859 downwards.
ATGCATTGAGAAAAACAATACGATATGTCTATCGGAATCCGATAGCTCTATCGGAAACGTTTCACAGTCGTGCCTAACTTACTCAGACTGGAGCACAATAACATTTTAAAGTTTTAACACGATTTTAATTCTAAACAAGTAAATAGATGCGTATAACAAGACGCAAGAAGTCTTTTACAAGACTGATACGATATATGTGGACTATATTGCATATATTGCATGCATATAACACTGTAGGTCACAACGTATCTTTTTAAAAGATCGATATTGTATTAAATTATTATGGCATTTCATTCCAAAAGGACATTTTTGTAAAACATAATGTTTGAAATGTGTCGCGGTAAAATGAGCATGACTCTTTGTTTGTAAATTGGGCCAACTTGCCCCACTGGGTGGACCAACTTACTCCGCATGCGGGGTAAGTTGACCCTTTTGACAACATTTTTTATTTATATATTATTTAAATAAGATAAGCCGCAAAGTCTTAGTATTTACGCAACACATAGTTCGGGTATATATCTATCTAAGGTAAACAGGAACATCTTCTAGACTTTATCATGTCCGATTCAGGGGCGTTTACACGAAAAAGGGGCCAACTTGTCCCACCGTCCCCTATTCATTGGACGTAAAGCAGCCTCAACTTCTGCAGTTTGCGGTGGTTAACGAAATAATCAGCGTCAAGCGACTGTCACACGATGACTGGCGGGACATTTAAAAAGCCAATTTGTATGCCCTTAAGATTGCCAGATGATTTGTTCTCCATTCATTTTTTATCAAAGTTAGGACAGTCAAATGAAATGAAATTATACAAAACGCTGTTGACGCCATTTTGACCTTGATCATGGACATAAATCATTAGTTAAGGTTTCATGTTGACTAAGACTCTATTCCATATGTACGCCAAAAATTGTGATGATCTGACATTACATGTGTAAGGCTTGACGTCCAAACACATTCGCTCACCCGAGAGACATTCGCTCGCGATGTTCGCTCCGACTTATTCAGTCAAAATGAGAGTTAATGACACTTACAATGCTTGAACATTGGTTAAAGAGATGTTACCGTCAATTTAAATAATGCTAACATTGATTTAACCAATATTCAAACATGGTAAGCAATGCTTTACCTCTATTTTAGAGATTATTTCAGAGCGAATATCATGAGCGAATGTCTCTCGGGTGAGCGAATGTCTTTGGACGCCAAGCCTAAGTAGGCCAAAACTTGCAGTAAACATGGCGTTCCGATCTATCGTTGGCGAAAAAGAACAGTAGCCTTAAATTATTTCTGACGATTCGCACTGTATATCCTCATTTCCATCCGGACCCATAACACATGAGAGGACATTTCCATGGGTATCAAATATTGATATACGTAATTTACTGTCGTCTGGTCTGTTTTAGCTATCAACGGATTTTTCATGGCCAACATGACCAATGACCGTATGCAAGACATCATTACATAATATCAATGTTGAGTAAAATGGACGAAAAGTAAAAACAAGTACCAGAGTAAAATCGGACTTGAAATGGTGCGAGATTTTAATCTAATGAGTAAAAGTATAATATATGAGAGACTAATTCCAAATTTCCAAGATAAAATTTCACTACATTTACACTGAAAACATTATTTCGTCAAGCGTGGTGGAAAAGTCGTCAAACAAGGGTTATAAATTAGTCATGCAAGTGAATTTCCCCTTATTCGTCGCTTGACGATAATTTCGGGCGCATGCCAAACGAAAACAAATGCAGGACAAACTATTTTTGTAACTGTACGAATTACAAATATGTGAAGGATGAGTTTGAAAGATTGACAAATGTACTTTTCGTTAATTGACAAATGCACATTGTCATGAGCTAAGGTCAAGACAAACTAATGAAGGCATGACAAGCTATGTTGACAAACTTCTTTGAGCACGACTAACCATACCTGAGAGCTGACGAATTTGCATGACGAACGATATCGTATATAACGGGTTTCCGTAACTTCAAGAAGTGGCGTGGCGTTTTATTCTCGAGTCGATTGCACAGGAGGACAATTAGCGACAACACCTCTTTCGATTCGAACAGAATAACTCTTTAATTCCAGGTTAGGTTTTTCTACCAGACCGCATTGGATTCGGAGTCGGACAGAAAACTACAGAACAACACTACTGGACTCAGAATTCCCGTACTCATGCTTAAGCTTACTCATATTTCATCATCAGTTTCTGACCAGACTAGTCCATCTGGATGGACTAGACAAGTCAGCCATTGCAAAACCTGCAAGCAGAACCCGAGTGTTTCGTCTCGTTTATTTCACATGGATTGAGCTATACCTAAATGGAATTAGTCTACCGAAAACAAAACCTCTTGAAAACTAGTGTCGCTTAACAAATTAAGTGACAAATTATTATTCTTGCATGACAAATTAATTTTTATACATGACAAATTAATTTTTATACATGACAAATTGTTTTTTTCTCATGACAAACTAATTTTTCAGCATGACTAATTGTCATGAGAAAGTCGTCATACTAGACCGTTTTTCATGACTAATTATAATTCGTCGTTCAATACTTGTATGACGAATTCCACACAAATTATAGTTTGTCATACTACACTCTTAGAAGGCCGGGATCAAATTTTTGATCCTTTTTCGGGATCATTTTATTTTTATCCTTTAAGGATCACTTTTGATCCTTTAAGGATCACTTTTGATCCTTTTGCGGATCAATATATACAAATGGATCAAATTCACAAGGATCATTTTTGATCCTTTTTTAGGATCATTTTATTTTTATCCTTTTTGATTACAATATCAAAGTTTTGATCCGTATTTCTGGTTTACTTTGATACGGAAAGGATGAGCTCACATTTTGATACCGCGTTTGGATGCAACGTGATGTTTTGTTTCATATTTGAGTACACCCCATTACCGCTACACAGCGGGGAATGTATACTATGGTGTAACATGTATAAATACGTTGATTTCATCACACAGCCCCGTGGTCGAGTGGTTAGAGCCTTGGTCTCGTAATTACCAGCAGGTATGAGTGCGGCGTGGGTTCAAACCCTGCTAGCGTCACTTCAGTGTGATGTTTTTTGCAGGTCTTTTATATAAGAAATATTTGATCCTTTTTTTTTGGGGCTCACTTTGATCCTTAAAGGATAAGCTCATATTTGATACCTAAAAAGGATCAAAATTGATCCTTTTTGTCTCATATTTGATACTTTCTTTCTAAGAGTGTAGACCATTTTCATGACAACTTATTATTTGTCAAATGATGAAACAAAATTTTCAGTGTAGAATTCATCTTTATTCTGATAATAGAGCTGTTTCTTTTTTGTTAATACTGAGAAAAGAATTTTGCAGTGCAACCAAACAAAATAGGTTCAGAACTCGCTTACAACTCGCCGTCATTTCACCAGGAGTTGCAAACTCTTTCATCTTAGATCTAGATCTGTGGCTGTCGAAAAAGAGGTCAACTTACCTTCAATTCGCCTAAAAGTGAAAAACAGTGTTACTCCAAGAAGCCAATAAAATACCATTCCCGTCATCTTATAAGTGAAACTCGCCATGACGATGTATCCCAAATAACGAAGACGTATTGCAGCATTAACAATAGAGTGTTATGTATATAGTATTATGATACGCAATTTTTTCGAAATCTGACCTGATAACACAAAGTATTGTGAACCATGTGAACGGAAACCTTTGATACTTAACAATAATTTTCATTTGCTTTACTAAAGACATACGGTCATTGTTGTGAGATTTTGAATCATTAATAGACACATAACTGATCTATCATTTCTGTGAGAATCATACATAAAGATTGACGGTACGGTAAAGCTATACGACTATTATTCGGGATAATAATATTGTCTTATATTGCATCCCTCTGCAAAGACATCGAAAGCGCTAAAAATTTTGCCGATCTCGGGACAAATGAACATGAAACTGTCACCACCATTCATCTAAACATCATTCCCACCTCCCTGTGGCCAGACCTTACAATTTACTGGTCAAATCTAATATAGTAGGATATTTAAAAAAATGGGTGAAACAAATTGCAAAAGTAACGACATTTTTAGGATAATATCAGACATATAAACAACAACATATCAAATATCTAGAAAAATCTACTTGGTGGAACAGCGATTAACTTGCATCAAACAAAATTGCTGCCAAAACAGGGGTGAAATTTTAAAATTGGTTAAATCATGTTAAAACATGTTTAACGTACCCCTCCCCATTAAGAAAAAGAATACTTTAACCTATCTCCGAAGCTTAGTATGGTTAATGAGTTATATCCAGTTATGTGAAATGTCATATCAGGGGTCACTAAATAGGTCCTATGGGAGACAAAAAAATCAACATTGCCAGATTTTCTTCAAAATGATCTTAAATGTTCCTTTCGCAAAAGTGTCTACATGAAGTAATAGTTTAAAGTGCTTTAGACCAGTCATTGCTATGGTATCAGGCAAAACGAAGTCCATATTTACCATTGCATTGGAACCTGTACCCTGAGGCTTCCTTTGAACTTTGGAAGAGAAACAATTTGAGACCATTTAGAAAAAATCCAACTTTTTTGAAATTTTTGTCTCATATGGCATAATCACGTGACCCCTGATATGACCATTCACGTTTTTGGATATAACCCATTAACCATACTACGGAGATGAGTAAATCTATACTTTAACTGATTTTTGAGATGATGAGTGGAACACATTAGAATGGTTTTTTAACATGATTTAACAAATTTTAAAATTTTACCCCTGTTTTGGCAGCCACTTAGTTTTATGCTAATTAATCACTGTTCCACCAAGTAGATTTTTGATATGTTATTGTGCATATTTGTCTTATATTAGTCTGTAAATATCATTATGCAATTTATTTAACCTAATAATGATTAGCCTATAAAGAATTTTTGTATTTTTGATCCCACTTGAAACAAACATTTAAAGTACCCATCAACTAAAAACAATAAAGTATGCCGGTGTAATAAGACGGAGTGTCTCCCATGACCAGGAGTCCGGGTATAATTGAACTACTTGGAATAAGTCGCAATCAATGATTTATTGATCGCACATGTACGTTCTACACAATTGAATAGCAGCTAGGACAACCAGTCACACGGACCCTGTATTTCATTACTCGGCCTTGTTCACGATCTAACTGATAGATGTTTCTCTGTAGTTTTTTATGCGTATGAGTTGCGAAGCAGGGGTACCTCACTGCCAACAATGCCCAAATCCTTAAATCACTCATTTACTTGACTAACTGCAAAAATCTTTCAAAACTGTCTGCGATGACGTTGAAGAAATTGTCCTTTGCACTTATTCAGCATTAACTGCTCCAAATCCGAACCCATCCGGCTTGAACCTCCCTCTTTTTCAAATTTAGGGTGTCCTCACTTAGTTTTGCGGCTCTTGATCTCTGACTGCTAGCGTGTTGGGTGTGTGTTTGTGTGTTTGTTGTATTTATTCAGGAGCGAGTTCCTCCGCCTAGCTAAGCTCTCGCCCTTCGGGATGAGAATCTCTTTTCCCAGGTTACTCCTGCGTCAGTTTTTTTATTTAAATAGTTAAACATTTAGTTTTCTTCTTCTTCTTCCTCTTCTTCTTTTAATATAGATAAATATACACCTTTCACTTTCAATTACTTTAAGAATATGAAAATAAAAATGTTTAGAGTTTTAAAACAAATATGAGTTGAATATCAGTATAATATCATTAACAATTTTTATTCTGTAAAATTGCCAACAACTATTTTTAGATTTTGTTTATGTTAAAAGTTCACCAGAATCCATTATTTTACACTTAACCGGAAGCACTTTAACACTATTAGATATCACATATCAGAATTACTTCCGGGAAAATTAACTTCTGGATATTAGTACACGATACCAAGTATATATACCTTTTATGGTTACTTCGTTTGCTAGGATTAGTCCCGAATACGGTAAATAATTTCTGTCGCATTGACGTACATATTTACAAGTGCACGATACCGAATAGCAGGGCCGTACGAAGCAGGAGGGCAGGGGGGGGGGAACTCCCCCCCCCCCCCCCCCCGGCTCGAAAAAGCGGGACGCTGACGGGACAAATATCAAAATATCGGGACGATATTTTACCAGTTTTACTGTCCCGAGATTACTGTGCCGATATTTTTTAGTCAAAATAAGCCAATTTTAGCACAAATATTAAGGTTTTATATCGATTTTTGGCTAAAAATAGCAAAATGTTCGCGCGCTACGCGCGCATTACAAACAAATTGACATATATACATCGGGACGAAACATGAATTTCGGGACGATAAATGTGTTTTCTCCCCTTGGCTTACATGCCTTCGTGCGGCCCTGCCGAATAGTAAATCAGGGAGCGCAATTAGAAGACGTCTTGTGATCAGCACACATTATACCGTATTCCCTGCGTTATGTGCGTCCCCCTATAGTTTTTGACACAGCTAATTGTGTGTGAGAGGGATAAAGCTGTTGTTTTTGTAAATAGGGCAGATTGAACACTTGTTCTACAGAATATTTGCGGCTCACTTATGTTAAATCTTAAACAAGATACGTGGGGATTTTAAACCAATGAAAAATTAATTTATGATTTGCAAAATTATACTGCAGTCATACCGCGCATCATTGAATTAACCTACCTCAGCTAGAATGGTATGGGGGCGCATATCAATGAAACTGGGTATAATATAAAATGCTATGTATGAAAATATAATAATACCTTATATCATATAAACTTAGATGAATTGGTTAAGACTGTCTGACTGAATGTCAATTGAAATCCCGTTATCGGACATAATAAAACTATATAAGATTACGTCTTTTGTATCTTTTTAATCCCCGCACCGCAGTAAAAAAATCTAAATTCCAGCATTTTTTGCAGTTACACGTGTGACAACACGTAATCTTTCTAGAGATCCGACAAGGACTTTAATGAGCTTCTTGCTGAGAGTTGCAGGCTTTCAAGTCGGATGTTCTCATCTTTGCTTCTCTTTCTGAAAGTAAAAATGTAAAGTTTAACATTTTAGTTGCACTCGCATATATTTCTACTCATTGATGTTTTAAAAATGATATGTGTTTTTAAATTATACCAAAGTTTCATATGCGTTAAACCCAAAATGGCGCACAAATTTAAAATGAACCTTTTTTTATAAAGGCATTTTCCCATCAATGCTTTCGCAGTGTTTGCACGTTAACGTGTGTTGACTAGGTAATACCTCATGTTATCAATTAAATTTATATCATGCTCTGAAACTATCTATATACTGACAGTCGAGTCTCGAGATTGCTCCCCTGCGATAGCCCTTTTCACGGCTTCCCAAAGAGTATACCCGCATGTGTTGTTTACAACATTGTAGCCCTTAGTGCATAGCTTTCCAGATCAGAACATTCCTTGTATCTGTTAAGAAGAGTTTCGTAGTCTTTAGCTTATAAAGATATTTTAAACAGCTAGAGGTGATGGGACCTGGTTGGCATCCGTAAACCACAAACAAAACAGACGACTCACCCTGTATACCCACCCCAAAAACGAACCCTGAAGCTTCTGTCGTTGTGAAGTTTTAACCAAGTTAGGGTCGTCCATGTTAACTTGGTTGACTAAAATTGAAACTTTTAAAAGTCATGTTTGTAAATCCCTATTGACCTGAGTGTAATTATCTTGTGAGATGATTAATACGTAGAGATTACATTGGGTAGTGATTTTCCACATGATGAATTATGGAAATCAGGAAAAGTTTGGAAAAACAACATACCTAACATACACCTTTAATTGATAGATCACTTAATGAATACCGAGCACATACAAAATGAAAGTGGGGAGTCAGGAACTGTATTCATCATCATTTAAAAACAACCAATCTTTTTTTTTAATAGACTCACCAGGTATACATTGCATGTAGCGCCCCAACTTGAAGGATCAGGAGCAATTGAAAGGGGCCATGGCAACGGCTTAACGTGACTTCCGAACCATGGAGAATTAGAGTAAAGTTTCTTGCCCAAGGAAACAAGGAGACATGGTCCGACTGGCAGTACCGACTGGGACTCGAACCCACAACCTCTGTTTTGTGAGTCGCATGCTCTAACTGCGCGCTGGCCACGTTCCCCTCTAATTGCTAATAATAAAGCAAGGTCTTACCGAATGTATGCCAACAAAGCGATAATGATGATGACAAATACGATGATCAGAAGACTCAGCGTCAGCGCAGCAATAGAAATGTCCTGATTTCCGCTTGCATTATGGGTAGACTCATAAGGACTTCGAATGGCATCGGACTCTGATCTTTCTGTTTGAGATTATAGATATAAGAAGTTAAGAACCAATGATTATAATTAAGATAAAACACGTGGCGTTATTAATTTACAGGCTGCCACAAACGTCTAACAGACTTTGCATTTTATGCTCAATTAATACATTTTGTATAAACAAAAATATTGAGTGCTTGAAATTAAAGGAGAGGTTCTGTCTTAACAATTAATGTCAATTTCACTTTGGGCCCATAAGTTAATTCATGCTGCTCCAAAGAGTCAAAACTTTTATATTGCTATTCTAATCTGGCAAAGGTCCATATGGGCAAGTGAATGTCCGAAGAAAGACCGATTCCCCTATTCGAGAGATGGATACTGCAACATGCCTAAACCAAATAAATAAACTAGTTTTATACAATGAAATATAAGATATACCTTATCCATCTTAGAGACACTTTATACCTAAGACAATTTTGTGCTTTTTTGACTCTCGGATTTATGACAACGCTTACCATGATATGTTACAATGACTGTAAAATTGCAATATTCCTTGAATGCACCATCATCAAACTTGTAGACGACATCAGTAGAGCCTACTGGAAATGATTCATTGGACCTATGACTGCTTTTTACTGTTGCCGATGGAGACAGATTTACAGCAAATGGTTCTTCCCAAGTCACGGTGGTTTCACTCTTCCCAGGATCCACACTTGTAATAATGTTTGAAGGACAATTGAATACTCCGGGAGATGTTTTGTCCACTGAATGAAAAATTAAAAAAGATAATTTAACGAAGTACATGAAGTGGTATGCATTTTCACATGTACAGTGGTAGCCAACATATGATTTCAGTCATGAAGTGGACAGAAGTAATAATGGTTATTAAACACTATTTGATCTCTATAAAAAATTTTAGAGTGAAAACACCGTTCTAAATGACAAACCATATGGCATTAATATTATCATTTTCAATGACTGAATATTGATAGACCGTGTCAAAATTCAAATTAAAGCAATTCATTTCAAACTATTTCACTAATGTCAAATACATAAACAAGAAAACTTTATTTATATATTATGTTACAAATCAAATCTCCTACATAAATAAAAACTCTGAATTCAAAAAAAAAAACGTGGTGTAACAGATGGATCTTTGCCATACATTATATATATTTAAACATTCAAGCAAAGTTTTGAAAACAAAATACAAATCAACCAACCTCCTACGACAGTCACCAAAAACGCACATTTCGCCATATTGATAGCATCGTCTTTGTAAATATAAGAAACAATTGTAGTCCCAACAGCGAAGACAGTTCCAGACAGGTGTGTTTGGACGAGCAGCATCGCAGTATTGGAAGCATCCTGGACAACGGGTTCTTCCCAATGGACGGTAGTTCCAAGATTTCCAGGATCAACCTGTGCCGTAATGTTGTTAGGACACGAGACAAAATTCGGTGCCATTGTGTCAACTAATCATGAAGCCAAAAGAAGTAAAATAAACCCACCAAAACCAGTTATGAATTACAGATGTTCCGTATAGATGTTCGCTTTGAAGTATGTAATGTAAATATCATAATATCGACACATTTTAATTTAAATTTTTGGGTTTAATATGCGGGATGGGGAAGCAGGGGCAAAAAACGTCTTCTTTACCACAGGAAAGCGGGCTCATTCCTACATCATTTGCACTATGACATAAGTTCTTAAACATAGAGCTCAGCCAGATCGCTTCTTACCAAAGCTGTTTTCATTTGATTCCAAAATACCGCGCATTATTTGATAGTCAGAACCCTGGTTAAATTTGAATTTGTAAGGTTCTGTTTGGAGACATAAGTTGTTTCTTGTTTTTAGTAATGCTTGGGCATTATTCATATGTGACATAAAAAAGTGTACATGAATCGCTATAGATTGACCATCTCAATGAAAATTTTAAAATGACACCTCTCTTTCACACATAAAACTAATAACTAAGTTTGAATAAATGAATATGGACAAATTACAATTATCGATATTTATATCAATAAAACTTTGGTCAAAGCTTTCACTTACTTTCAGTAATAAGTATCTTAAAATCACATGATACTTGATTGCCCGCTACATCACCAAATGAGTAGACGACACGTGTTGAACCCACATCAAACAAATCACCTGATTTATGTGTGCCATTAACTAACTGAACATTGCCAGAATTGTCAGAAGCAGATGGCGCAGTCCAACGTACTTGGATGGGAGATTTACCAGCTTCTATAGTTTTCTGAATGTCTACGGGGCAATATGTAATATCTGGCATGTTACGATGACTGTAAAATTGCAATATTCCTTGAATGCACCATCATCGAACATGTAGACGACATCAGTAGAGCCTACTGGAAATGATTCATTGGACCTATGACTGCTTTTTACTGTTGCCGATGGAGACAGATTTACAGCAAATGGTTCTTCCCAAGTCACGGTGGTTTCACTCTTCCCAGGATCCACACTTGTAATAATGTTTGAAGGACAATTGAATACTCCGGGAGATGTTTTGTCCACTGAATGAAAAATTAAAAAAGATAATTTAACGAAGTACATGAAGTGGTATGCATTTTCACATGTACAGTGGTAGCCAACATATGATTTCAGTCATGAAGTGGACAGAAGTAATAATGGTTATTAAACACTATTTGATCTCTATAAAAAATTTTAGAGTGAAAACACCGTTCTAAATGACAAACCATATGGCATTAATATTATCATTTTCAATGACTGAATATTGATAGACCGTGTCAAAATTCAAATTAAAGCAATTCATTTCAAACTATTTCACTAATGTCAAATACATAAACAAGAAAACTTTATTTATATATTATGTTACAAATCAAATCTCCTACATAAATAAAAACTCTGAATTCAAAAAAAAAAACGTGGTGTAACAGATGGATCTTTGCCATACATTATATATATTTAAACATTCAAGCAAAGTTTTGAAAACAAAATACAAATCAACCAACCTCCTACGACAGTCACCAAAAACGCACATTTCGCCATATTGATAGCATCGTCTTTGTAAATATAAGAAACAATTGTAGTCCCAACAGCGAAGACAGTTCCAGACAGGTGTGTTTGGACGAGCAGCATCGCAGTATTGGAAGCATCCTGGACAACGGGTTCTTCCCAATGGACGGTAGTTCCAAGATTTCCAGGATCAACCTGTGCCGTAATGTTGTTAGGACACGAGACAAAATTCGGTGCCATTGTGTCAACTAATCATGAAGCCAAAAGAAGTAAAATAAACCCACCAAAACCAGTTATGAATTACAGATGTTCCGTATAGATGTTCGCTTTGAAGTATGTAATGTAAATATCATAATATCGACACATTTTAATTTAAATTTTTGGGTTTAATATGCGGGATGGGGAAGCAGGGGCAAAAAACGTCTTCTTTACCACAGGAAAGCGGGCTCATTCCTACATCATTTGCACTATGACATAAGTTCTTAAACATAGAGCTCAGCCAGATCGCTTCTTACCAAAGCTGTTTTCATTTGATTCCAAAATACCGCGCATTATTTGATAGTCAGAACCCTGGTTAAATTTGAATTTGTAAGGTTCTGTTTGGAGACATAAGTTGTTTCTTGTTTTTAGTAATGCTTGGGCATTATTCATATGTGACATAAAAAAGTGTACATGAATCGCTATAGATTGACCATCTCAATGAAAATTTTAAAATGACACCTCTCTTTCACACATAAAACTAATAACTAAGTTTGAATAAATGAATATGGACAAATTACAATTATCGATATTTATATCAATAAAACTTTGGTCAAAGCTTTCACTTACTTTCAGTAATAAGTATCTTAAAATCACATGATACTTGATTGCCCGCTACATCACCAAATGAGTAGACGACACGTGTTGAACCCACATCAAACAAATCACCTGATTTATGTGTGGCATTAACTAACTGAACATTGCCAGAATTGTCGGAAGCAGATGGCGCAGTCCAACGTACTTGGATGGGAGATTTACCAGCTTCTATAGTTTTCTGAATGTCTACGGGGCAATATGTAATATCTGGCGGTTTTGTGTCGACTGCAAAAGTAAAATAAAAGTAAGCAAGTTTTCTGAATGAATACATACGTTTTTATTTGTTAAGGCATTTCATGATTTATGACGTTGAAATCATAATTGCATTAAACACCTCATTTAATCATCAAATTATCTTTATCTAATGAAAAAATGAACAACAAAACCCACCTTCAGCCGCAGTTACCATAAACTCGCACGATACCATATTGTTTGCCTTGTCGACAAAGTTGTATAAGACGTTAGTTGATCCAACAGGGAACATATCGCCAGATGT
>JXSR01S003075.1:44567-57471 GCA_000969725.1 Ophiothrix spiculata | reverse complement strand
CCCTTACTTTGACCTTCCCTGGTTGGCGCATGACTTTTGCGTTATTGCCTTGTTAACCGTATTTCATATAGGACGCCTCCAAGAGATGTTTACTAACATGCTAGTACTTACAACTCCAGTAGATGGTGATCATTCTTCACTGCAACAAGCCGTCTGAGTGAAACTAACATTTTTATCATCATTAAGAAAAATACTGTTACCTGAAATAAAATGATTCATCTGCTCTACGTACTCATCAATTTTAAATAATGTGTGATTGATTGTACCAAATGAAGACAAATGGAACTTACTTCTTCAATTTGAAACAAAGTATAAAATACGTAAAAATACCATTATGGAATGGTCGCAATGTGATAAAAACTTAACCAGTGAAGAAGCACAAGAGCTTGTTTACAATGACTTCAATCGCATTTTTGTTTCTATCGTGGTACCTATTATCATTGCACTCGGACTCATGTCAAACGGAGTTTTCCTCTTTGTTCTATACAGAATTCGTGAAATGAGAACTATAACCAATTTCTATTTGGCACATCTCGCAATTGCCGATGGTTGTTTACTTCTTGATTCTTCATTCCAATGGATTATTTCTTACAACAACTCGCCATTAGATGCTGGAAGTTTTTCGTTTAGTACTCATTTGGGATGTGTTCTACCAAACTTTCTTCTTTATGTATTTTATTATGCCTCTGTATTCTTAGTTACCTTGGTTATATTGGAAAGATATATCGCTATATGTCATCCAATGTGGTATAGATCGTCAGTAGGAGATCGATATCGATTAGCATCCATAACGGGATCTTCTGTAACTTGGACATTATCCTTAGTAATGGCATGCTTTACATTGTCACATTCTAAAACTCAAAAAATTTGTGTTGAATGGTCTGATGAGTTTCCGGATTATTCTAAACAATTATGGGATTGTATCCATGATCTTGACTGGTGTAGCTGGTGTCCCACGGCAATGCTTATGACGGATTTATGTCAGTTCTGTTTCTGTATTTCTGTCGTTATATTTATGTCCATATCCATATGTTACTGTCTAATTCGCGGGGAACTTAGAATCAGAAGAACGAGCATTCGATCAATAGACACTATGAGAGCACGACTTTGTTTATCTCGTATGGTCATGATAAATGCATTCATATTCTTTTTTTGCCTTACTCCATATGAAATTATAAACCTTAATAATGCCTTTAAAACATTTGGAGGTTATTTCATCTTCAACTTTTCTGAAGATACAAAACAATATATTGTTTGGATTGGACGTGTAACAATGATAATAAACTCTTCAATCAACCCTTTCATTTATAGTGCAGTAAATTCCCGCTACAGAGAGGCTGTTTGTGAAGCATGTTGCTTATGTTGTTTCCGAAAATGGCGCCAACGTGGTGCATATGACGACACACCACAGCAAAGAACATATTCAATTGTGGATCAGGATATCAAAACAAATGATCAGGAGTCTAAAAATAACGAATTGTGGCTTATTGAGCAAATTGTTGACAAAGGAACATCGACAAATTATGGTATCAACAAAAATGGTCCAGTTGTGTACGTGGAAAACGCACTCTAGATAAGTCGACTCTAATAAATCATCATGTCTTGATAGATTTTGCTATTTTAAGAATGACCTACATGTTCATAAATTAATTTATTTAAACTCAAAATTCTAGACCAAAGTTATTTCATTTAAAACTAAAAACAAAATTTTGTACATATTGAAGATTATATAACTTTTCGGGGCGGGTGAAATGACCTGGGCATAAAAGAAATTTATTCAGAAAAAAGTATAGTTCAAAAATGTTTCAATTAAAAAAATAAACACAATAATCATGATTATATACATATTCGATTGGTTTAGTGCTGCACTGAGCTTTATAAGACAACAGACCGATGTTGGTACTACTATTTAATTGGCCAAAACCGCCACGAATTTCGTTTTGGTCAAAATCATAATCAGCCTTAATAATATGTTTCTACTTAAAATGTTAAGCTATACAATCTAAAATCAATTTCTTTGAACACGTTTCTCAAAATCAGAATCAGAAAATATTGTTGTTTTACCGTATAATTTAGATATCCATACGAAAAAAGTATACTTTAGGTCCCCGATACCGGTACACAAAATTTGGACAACACAGATAAACACATTTGTCTAGTATTGTTCAATTCAAGTTCTGTCTCAAGCCAATGTTCCAGTATTGTTTGTCAAATTACTGTATACAGCATTGGCTAAATCTTGGTCAAAAGTCTATCTAGTATTGCTGGTCAAATACACTGGTTATGTGGTCACAATGCCAGTATTGTTCGTCACAAATACTTGTTTAAACCATATCTGTAGATTATAGGGTAAGTATCATGTTCCAGAATTGTATCATTAATTAAATTAATCAAAAGTTGTGTCAGAGTCTGGATCTTGCAACTTTCTAAATTGCTGTGAACAAATAAAGAGGGGTTTCCTGCGAGAAGCAAAATTCTCCATTGCAAATGTAGTATTTGGAAGATTTACTGATTAGGCTACATGTTTTCCCAAAATTCACTTGATTAACCCACACAAAGTAGAGGCAACGCTAAAAAAATAAGTATATTTTAGGATACTCCCAGATACTGGTCAATTCTAGGACATTCCAGTATTGGCTAATTCTGGAAGCGTTTATGTTCCAAAATATGATACTGGTACACACATTTCATTCCAGTATTGTTCAATGCCTCTGATGTTCAAGTATTGCTAAAACTGTCTTATTCAAGTAAATGTAACAATCACCAATTCGCTCCATTTATCGAAGACTTTCTTTTCGTTGTTGTTGTTTTATTGATTCTTAGAAAGTCCACAAATTTATTGTGGGCTGCTTTGGCAAAATAAGAGGAACGTCGCGAATCTACATTTTGAATAAATGGAATCTAAAATAAAAATAGGGTGAAAATAAATAGTTTTATGACACAAAGCGCATTCATACATAAGTGTTTTCCATTTACCTATTCCTAAAGTTTTGAAGGTCAACTTTGCTGGGAAGTGCAATTATTATTGACGGTATTGATTGCATGTTGCTATTATACACTGTAGTAATCAGTATCTTTGAAATTAATTGCAGCTAATTTTTATTGCAAAATCAATTCGGGAAAGGTCATAATTCCTAAATGAATTCATTTACTGTGCAGTAAAGAAATTCATTTACGATTAACTTTAAATCAGAGAACATTTTAAAGCATTTTCTTGTTGAAGGGGCCCTGTTTTACAAATTTAGCTATGTAATTTTGAATTCTATCTGCCAACAATTTTTGCAATTTTTTAAAAAATCCCGAAAAAATTGGCTGATAGAATTCAAGAATTTATACAGTCATTCTTTAGGTCCGAGAAATGTGGCTCTAATGAAATACAAAGAAAAAGGAAAAGGTCCCATTCAATATGAAAATACACGATTGCTCATATAGTTGGAATACAAATATTGTTACCACTTTTTTATCTAAAGGTCAATTTGTGATAATGGAACTCCGAATGTGATCAATTTTCGCATGTTCTGGTAAGGGGGCAACAACAAAAATGGGTCAAAAACGTGATTTTTAGGTCAAATTTGGTTTGACCCCGCCTTTGACCCCGATACTTCTCTACTCAAGTTAAGTGGTCATATGGAATGTTTATCTGTAGTAGAGTGATAAGCAGGTGATTGAATGTCTTTGTCACGCTTGACTGCGCCAAGAGAATGCTTGGAAATAAAGTGCAAAATTAAAACCCAACAACTTTACCTATCAAATCTGACCAAAAGCAACATAAGTTTCCAGATATTTTTCTTCATAAATTGACCTTAACATAAAAATGTAGAAAAAATATTTTTATTCCAACTATATGAAGCAACCTTGTATTTTAAAATGTTCTCCGAATTTAATAGGTAGCTCAAAACGTGATTCAAAGTTAACTGTAACAATTCCTTTACCATACAGTAAAGGAATTAATTTACCGTAAATAAATTTATTTACCGTAAAGTATTTTCGACCAACAATAACCGGTGTAAAAGTAATCAAGGTCCACTGGAATCAAAGTCCGCCTTCCATAGACCATAACGGAATAAAGCGTGAAACTAATGTTGCGTGAGAGTTGTTAGCTTTACTTTACTGTAAAACCCGAGCAGTAAAAACAGGGGGCTATACTATTGCTATTACATTGGATTATTGATCAAAAAAAATCAAACCTTTAATTAATTTATTATATACCATATATATATATTAATTATTTTATTTCACCAAAGATACTGGATTATTTACATGGATTTAACAATACTGGTATATACCTAGTATTTTTGACCAGCAATACTGGTGCACACAAGCTTGACTAAGACTGGACAAAATAATATTGGACAATATTTGGTAACAGTATCTGTCACTAAAGTATACATTTTCCGTTAAAGCCCTTTTGGCACACTTCAAAATATATTTAAAAAAAAGTCAAGTTGCTTTTACTTTCAACATATTCAAGAAAAATGACAAAAACAAACATTTTTAACCAATTGCTTCTCGGGGGAATTTGAAATGGATTGAATTGTCTTTAAGTTTGTAGAGTTAGGATTGGTTGTGATTAAAGTCAGGATTAGGATATGATAGTTTGATTAGAGTTAAGGCCGAACCATAGTCGGCCTCCGAACAAAATTTTTCCTACTAAACATTTGGTCGTGACGTCACCAAATATTTGCCATCGAACTTAAAGTATGATCGGGTAGCAAACATTTGGTCCAATGTATATGGCAATTCAATAACATGTGCAATCTAGCGCGAAATTTTACTTGGTCTCAACTCGGTGTTGAAGTTATTTTGTTTGTAGTCATTCGTCATTTTGACGTCACGACCAAATGTTTGGTAGCGAAAATTTTGGAGGCCGACTATGGTTTTGGCCTTAGGGTTAGGTTGTAGTAGAGTTGATTAGAATTAGGTAGGATAATTGTAAAGATTGCTGTTAGAATTTAATACTTAGTCAATCGACTCTTGCTGGGCTAAATATTACCATATCCTTGTTCAAAATATATTACCAGCTTTGTGACTGATTTTTATACTATGAATTGTCTAAAATCACGCAAATGATAATCTGATTAATGGAACACTGTGTGGACAACAGTTATCAGGTTACCTCGAAATGGCCATTTGTAGAACTTAATTATACTAGAACATTCAAGTATTGAACGATTCTGGAATAACTTTTATGTACCAGTATTGTAAAATTTTGTTAACAATACTGGAATAAAAACTCTTTCAGAATTTACCAATACTGGGTTCTACTAGTACGGGATTTAAAGTAATAAATAATATTCTGTTGTTACCTTACTTTATTTGTGATTATAATCCTTCCAACACCTTTAAAACGTTCACAGACTTCTTTAATATTCATCATTTCTAGATAAGTCAATATAAAGTTGACCAAGATTCATCGCTGTATAACAAACGAATAAATGATAACAACACCAATGTAAAGCACCATGGGAAAGTGAAGACTCTTTTACTTAAAAATCGAATATAAGAATAGATAGCAGAGTTTAGCTTGATTTAATAAAAGTAATATTTTTCAAGCTGTCAAGAATTGATGAACAAATAAGTATTTTAGCTATGCATTAAACTGTCACTTGTGCCCTACGTATGCTTTGTATGCTTCCAATGGTCGTTCTTATTTTAGTCGGTAATATGCAGTGTTTCATAGTATAAATCAAGAAATGGTAATAATCAGAAAGGCCCAAAATGACAAAAAATAGACATGTGCTTCTGGATTCTAAAAAGCATAAGCGGTCCAACTGTTTTACAAATATATTGGGCCAAGAACAAGGGTTTTTGCACCTTTGGTCCAAAATCATACATTTTGGTCCAAAGCTGCCCTAACTATGATCGTCTACATAGAAATTCACATCTACAAATGCATACTTTACATGAATTTATTTATCGGTTGCTGAGTTACAAAACATAATATATTTCTAAATATGAGGGTTTAACTGTACCCTTAACGATATTTTTAATTATCGGGAGTTCTTTTGTTACAAGATCATGAATTTCGGTCAACTTCATTTTGACGCACCCTGTAAATGTTGTTTGAATATAATATGTAAAAGTGATAATGAACTACTTTAGGTCCCAGATACTGGTACAGAAAATTTGAACAATACTAGATATCCATATACATGTATTGTTCAGTACTGTTTTCCTCCCCCTTCGTAGAACTAGGGTTAAAGCTTGAAACTTGTAATTGGCTTACATATCTAATTACACAAAACCATGTTGTATTGTTGTAGAGTTATATCTACGCCTTTATAAAAACGTTTATGATTATATCTATTGGCAACTATTTTAATATATGAGTGGTGCTCTGGCAAATGAGCGGAAAGTCGCGATTTCCAAAATTGAGGTTATGGCATATTTTAATTCTCTATAATCTCAACTTTCGAATGATATATAATATGTCATACTTTCTTTCTACAATTTTCATTTACAGATCGAAATACAAAATCTGGCATTAAAAGTGTATGATAGTAAAACGTGATCAATTACCCGTGAATAATTGCACTTCCCGGCATATTTGACCTTCAAAACGCGTGGTATAGAGTAACACTTATGCATTGATACGTTTTATGTCAAAAAACGAAATTTGATCTTTTCATCATATTTTTACTTTAGCAGCCATTTATTGAAAATCTTCAATCGCAACTTTCCGCTCATTTTGCCAGAGCATCACACATATTTTTATTTGCTCGTTGCGTTTATACTGCATTGAGCTAAATATTGCAACATTAACCCATATTGGTAATACTTTATTGAGTGTATTGAATAAGTTAACTTAAGTGTAAAGTCTACTCCTTATTTTCAGAATTATCCGTAACTCTACTAATGATTAAAAATATCTATTTTATAGAATTTCTAAATCAATGTTTAAGAACATACTATATTTCTGAAATGTTTAGTATTTATCGTAATTTTAGAGATATTACTGTATTCTGTCGTTATATTTATATCCATACCCATATGTCATTGTCTTGTTCTTCGTGAACGTAATAAAAAACATGAGAAAATGACTTTGTCTACGGCCATGATAAATGCATTCTTAATCTTAAAAAATTCTCGAGATTGCAAACATAAATAACTCCTTTGAATGATTTGCTGACAATTTCATCTTCACCTTTTCTGAGAACATAATTATATACATTGTATGTTATTTTGTTTATACAGTAATAGTAAACACTTCAATCAACCCTTAAATTTATAGTGCACTAAATCTTCCTTATATACACTGGACTTTGCCAAGTCGATAGACTAGTAACAGCATAGAACATATTTATGTCTTTTTGAATAAGAAGAAAGTCTAAGACCTATTCAAACTTTTAAAGTAGTATATATCAAAGTCAATTTGTTTTACAGAAAAGAAAACATGAATAATATATTTATTATATGGACATGATATCTACATGCTACTATCAATATGATGAGTATTTCTTTGAGTTTTTTTGAGCAAAATTTATTTTTGTAAAAAAGGTATCGCACACTCTTCTACTTTGTTGTTGATGTACTTAAATTTGACTCATGTATCAAGAATTATTCACCACATAGGAAACTTGTGGCACTTATTGTTTATAATACGCACTTGTATAGATTAGGTGTGAAATGATGCCCTAAAATTAACTTTAGGTATTTGACACTCACTTTAACCCATTCTTTATTTATTTGTTGCAACGACTGCCTTGTCAAATAAAAAAACACTAAATATTAACAGATGCCCTACAAACGCTCATTACTCAACCTATTATTTTCTTGTCAATTCTCTACACATTCGAACATAAATGTATGACGAAATTTCGTTAAGATTGACAATTTTGCCGACATTTTGATTAGGTATGGGCCGCCGTGGTAAAATGATGCAGTTATCGTCTCCTACATTTAGCTCATTGTAGCATAAATCTGATGTTAACTATAGTTGTATACAACAGATATGCTACAATGAGCAACATGTACGAGCCAACAAGTGCATCTTTTTGCCGTAGCGGCCATATTATACTAGCAACACTACTGTATATAAGGCAAATGGATTTAATGCTTTCACCTCAGCATCAGAAAAAACTCACATCACATAATTTATGTATACGTACCTTGCATTAAACGCGAATATTCAGTATTATTCATATCAAGTAAGGACAACTTTCCAGTAGAAGAAAAGATCGTTATTCGTGCCAAAAATAAGAAAAGTACATTGTTGAAAGGGTGAAAGTAGAACAAATTCGAAAATTCGTACTAAGCGTACAATATCATAATGCAATCTTGACAGAATTGAACAAGAAAATGAAACTTTATAAAAATAAGTTAGACCAGATGTATTTTACTTGCTACCTTTCAAAAATACAACAAGGGATATTAACTATTTAATGCATGTTATCGTTTTGAACATCGTTGATGATGGATTAAAACCCCAAAACAATTGTCCATGCAGCTAATACTGAATATCCGCGTTTAACGCACGGTACAAAATGAAGTCAACATGATTGATCACACATTCCGGGGATAACAGGAGATTTTCTTTAGATTATGATTTTATACTTAAGCAGTATGGAAAATTGTTTTGGGGTTTTAATCCATCATCAACGATGTTCAAAACGATAACATGCATGAAATGGTTAATATGCCTTGTTGTGTTTTTGAATTACAACTGGTCTAACTTATTTTTTTTAAAGATGCATTTTCTTGTTCAATTCTGTCAAAATCGCATTATGATATTGTACGCTTTGATGCTTCAAAAAGTTATCTTAAGTATTCTGAAATGCTAATAAGATTAAAGAATCTTTTTGCGTTAAGGCTCTTAAGTCGAAATTCCCTGATATTTCTTGATCATAATATGACCACACTTGCTCTTAAGACGTAATATTAATAATAAGAAGGAACTGTTATACACACACACCCACACTATATAAGCGTATTTATTAACCCTCGTCTAGCCCTCAAATTTCACCCGTTGCATAAATGCGCAAACGTAACTGACCAACATGGTTAAATGGTAACAATTTATTTTTAAATCAGGATAAAACCAATGTAATGCTTATTGGGAGTAACTCAAGGCTACGAAGATCAAGTAATGACAATTTCAATGTAAAAAGCAACGGCAAAGATCTTGAACATTCCTGATCTTGAAAGAATGAAAAAGGCAAAATGTTTAGGGGTATTATTGATGAAGCATTATTATGATACAACCAAGTTAATAGTGTAACGCAGAAATCATTTTGTAAATTGCACTTCTGCGGCGTCTTAATACATTCCATGATACAGATATCTTAAATGTTCTTTTATAAGTCATTAATACAACCGCAATTTGACTATTGTAGTGTCGTATGGTTTGGTAGATTTAATAAAGATATGCACAAATTAAATGTAATACAAAAACGTTGAGCTAGATTTATACTGAGTGTCAATAATTTGACTTCATCCAAAATTATGTTTCCAATGCTGAGATGGGATCCACTTGAATATCGTTGTAATAACGTTAAGGCCATTTTAATGATTTTAATGTATAAATCTTTGAATGCTCTTGCTCCATCATATCTAACGTTAAGTTCTATGTATGTTTCCAATGATCATAGTATCGACACACGACAAACAACAGCTGGTATGTTGGCATTACCAAAGGGTTCCAATGGTCATGATATGTTAGATCCTCTTTTCAATACAGTGCGGTGAAAGTGTAGAACAGTCTTAGTACTGATGTCACAAATGTTTTTAAAGAAGTGTATAAACATATTTCTGTCAATGTGTAAATTTTTAACTATATTTATGTGTTTTTTATCCATATAACTATAAAGTATATTTCCATAGTTCCACCTTTGGTCGCTTCTCAACCTATGTATATATTTATATACAGACTTGACATTAAATATGGAATATATTTTTTCTGTTGATTTCCATCTTGAATAACCCTCCATATCTCTGTATGTAACAATTTTGGAGACTTGTGCTTTTTCATGTTTGTACCTACACTTATTAGCTTCAAACCAAGGGTACTTTCAAGCTCACTGAAGTGACACAGAGACAATGAGAAACTTGAAGGTACAAATAACTCAGAAAATAAAGTCCAAAGCCGTGTACTACAATATTATACAAAGGAAAATGAATTTGCCATATTTTCTTTCATACGTTACCTAGAGATGTGAAACTCTACAGGGTTGATTAACACAACAGCAGTGATAATTTCTGATCAATCAATATTTCCTCTGTTCTCATTGAGAAGCGTAAGACGTCAAGACTCTCCATGGCATGCTCTCCATTTGTTATTGGAGAATTTTTCGGGTATCTCAGCCAAAGCACCAAACACAGCACCACAACACATTTCACCTCAGTGGATCAATATAACATGCTGTTAATCCACCGTGTTTCTTAACCTAAATGTTCTAATAACGATTAATATCCGAAGATCTTACCGGAGAAGGAAATAACTCAACACCCTGATCTTCCAGGAAAGTCCGGATTGTACGAGCACGACTGAGGCGAAAGTTGTCATCGTGTAGCACAAAAATGTTTCCGAAGAAGCCTCTAGCCAATGACATTATCAATGCTTCTAGAATGCATGTTTACTGGTGTTGATGGAAGCTGTCTTCCAAGGTGATCAGGGCCGATTTGCCAACTGTATGTGAAACACCCAGAAGGCAATGTTACCTTCTTCTGGATACATTGTTGATAGCATGAACGCTTCAGTATAACTCTTCTCTGTACATCTGCCCCCCTGATGCGTCCACATTGGCAGTATATTTCGAATTTAGTCTAAGCTCTGAAGACAACGTTATCTCATTGATGGTACTTAAAATGGAAATTGATCTGTAGCTCAGTCAAAGCATCGCTGGGAAAGGTGTTTGGTCAAAATATTTTCTCCAGGGGTTTCCTATAGCATGATCGCTACTTTGAATAAAGCGAGAGTTTACAAATGTTCTTAATACGAGCTTGTTTTATGGAAGATCATGGTGTTGGACACTTGCCCTGTTTGGTAAGATCTTCAGATATGAACTATGTTGAGGACTTCTCGGATGAAGTAACAAAAACGATGAACAACAAGTTATATCAAACCATCATGTACATAAGTAACTTTAGGCTGTGCTTGATACTTGGGCTGATACACCTGTCCGAACTCTCCAATCACTACAGGAATGTCCGCATGGAGAGTCCATGCGCCGTACGCTTCTTATGGATGACAAAGCAAACAATGTTTGGTCATAATTTGTAACCAACAATATTCAAAATAACCTTGTAAAATTTCAAGAGTCCAGGTTTAGTATTTAATAAACTACGGCAAATTTAATTTCCGTAATTCTGTATTATGGTGCACGAGTTTGGACCCGAATTTTAGAGGTTTTTGTGCTTTCAAGTTTCCCATTTTTCTGTGTCACCTCGGTATACACAAAAAGTATTTTAGTTCAAAGTTTACATGTACATCTACAAATATGAAGAATTACACATTCCTGGAGTTTTCATATACCGAGATATGGCGGATTATTCAAGATGGAAACCAACAGAAAAAATATATTTCATATTTAATGTCAAGCCTGTATGCTTTTTATTTTACATTATTTATTTCTGTGTACATGTATATGCTTAATTTTAACTGTACATACAGAGCCCATATATGGAACTTGCTCATGACATATTCTCCGATAAAGTGTGCAACTTTGCCGTTTTGGTGTCGCTCATGTTCGTGTTGCTTGTTTAACGTTGTTAAACCTATTATAAATGATTTGAGTGGTTTAGGTGATACATTAGAGTCACATTAGTAATATAAGTGAAGCTAAACAATTTATCACTCCAGGAAAGTAGATAACGATTAATCTGAAAATGCAAAATCGTTACTTTTCCCCATGTCGCCAGCCATACTTTTTATGTTTTATGTGCCCCCGTTCCTAAAATATTCCGGCATATCAAACGCAATGCACGCTGTTAAAACAGCCCGTAATAGGTATTTTATAATGACATATAAAGTTTAATTATATTAAGTATTTGATATGGCATACGAGCTTTTTAAAGCATGTCGCCAATATTGCAAACAGATACGAAGCAGATTCTAAAATCGATAACAAAGTGTGAAAATGAATTTCCGCATTGGGTTTATCAAGTAAACTTCAGTGTTGAATAACATATATGTTATATAGAATTATATATTTACAGTAATGATTTACAAGGATATTAATATCAAAAATACCCTATGTGACTGTCACGTCGCGACAGATACAAACCGCACATTTTGCTCCCTTCTCGCAAAACGCGGTACACTATGAGCAAAATACTACACCACAGTGTAGTATGTGTAAAGCTCCTAAATTAGTGTAAACATCAAGTTTGTAAGAAAACTAATTTTCTCAATAATGAATATTTTAAAAAAGATTCCAACAGATACGAACCAACAGATACGAACATTAGGTATAGGGAATACAATGGTTAAAAATCAAGTATTTTTAAAACATCTCCCATGCACTTTTTCTTCTTCAGAAGCCATAAGAGTTTATGATTTTGTATGTTTTTCATGAGTTGTTAGTAGTCGAAATTTCAACATTTCTCTAACCAAAGTTGCACGGTTTATCAGAGAATGAGCCTCATAGTCATTCGATAAGCCTATAATAATAGAGCATCTTCATGAAAACAAGTTCTGCTGCTCTTGGATAAAAACTTTACAGTTTATAAACTCACACTTTGTTAAAAATAGTTGTCACAATGAATCGACTTTGACAACAACTTGCCCGCACACGTATGTCAGGTTATTTAATGTGTTTTAACCCTTTCACTCCGAGAATACACCTGGGCGTTTGTAGTAAATACTTAAGGGGGGAAAGCACCTCACTCAATTTTATGTTTTTGCAAGTATATTTTGTATCATAACTTTTTAACAAAATGCTTAAAGTTAATAAAAGTATACATTTCC
>JXSR01S003074.1:16039-32934 GCA_000969725.1 Ophiothrix spiculata | reverse complement strand
TTTTATGTTCAATGATGGCAATGATAGATAATCACTTGTACAATAACTAATGTTTTCCCTAATCATTTCTGTAAGTGAAAAGGTTTTATTAATAATCGTTTCTTTATATCCGAATTTCCATTTTCCTGTATTTTGTAGTGAACATATTTGAGTTCATTTAAAATGACATAATTTCAATAACCATTTCATTTATATTTCAGTTCTTGGTGCAAATCGTTTTGGCCAAGATGGTTCGTTGGAGTGTTCCCAGGGTGCTGGTATCCATAGCGATGGTTGTCGGGGGCAACTCTTCTGTTTACCGGACCCATATGGATGTTCCTGTGCTGCGGGGTACTATGGGTTAGACTGCCTTGAAGGTACGTACATTTTGCAAGGAAATTTAGTTGATAAATTAGGCCCCCCCAAAAAAGTGGTTTCGTTGAGAATTTAGCATCTTTTGAAAATATTTTTAGATATGTTGTTTTCATTTTGTTGACATTTTAATACTGTTTTTAAACTTAAATGGAGAAATTTTTCAGTACAGTAGACTTATTTGCTTCTCTTTAGAGGCCATAATTTGGTGTAGCTTTGACTTAACATTTGAAAACAAAATCCGCCCGCCCGCACTTGCTCAAAAAAAAGTTGTTGTTGAGGGCAACCAAACAATTTATTTTTTGGCCTCAGCTGAATTGGGATGCCTGAGCATCTCATAAGCTCCTTTGGAAATGCTCAAGCATTCTATTGGATTAAAAGTGTTAGTAGTTTTTGGAGAAAAAAATATTGTTAGGCCTTTAAGCCAATCAAACAAATTGTTTACGCCTAATAGCAAAATCGTGTGAAGAGTCATGTGCACTATTCCAAATGGCTATCGTCAACTAAATTTAGATCCGTGATGCACGTAACTTGTCATGCATAAAACGTCTAATGGGAATTAGATTTGTTTGCTTTAAAAAAATGACAGCTAACACCTTATTCTAATGGCCTGACATATGTAGGTAGTGCTAAATTGTGCAAGACTGATAGTTCTTTTTTATATACCAAAATAGCTTTTATATCAATTTTTTTGCTGGTATATGGAAATATGTTATTATATATCACATATTAAAGGGAATAGCCTACTATTGTATAGGGATTTAAACCTGGATTTTAAAGACTTACATAAATTGTTTTTTTCTAAGCATTATTGACGGGTAAGTTAATTGCCAACAAAAATTGTAAAATTTGGTAGAATCTGAAAGTTTCAAAATGGCTGGGGGTATACCCAACTTTGATTTTGGTAGAGGTGTGCGGCTCCGATATCTGAAACCCTAGTCTAGGGAACGGAAAATTTGCTTTAAAAAGGGGGTCTAGAGAACTGAAGTGACCCAAAACCCTTGAGAACTAATTTTTTGTGCTAAATTTGAGCTCTGGAAGCAAAAATGACCTTGAAATGGGAACTAAATTTCAAAAAATGAGGCTATAGGGAACTAAAATATTTTAAAAACAGGCCTGGCTTCCCGGGGGGGGGGGGGGGGGCGGCACTTAACTTTGAAAGGGGGTCAGGTGAACTTATTTTCTGTAAGTAATGAACCTTTGAAACCGATTTTGGGGGGTCTAGTGAACTGAAATTTTGGCCAAAAATAGCCTCCTCAGCTAAAAAAATGCGCATTTCCTGAGCAAGTTTTGCAGTTAGTACTAAAATTTTGTAGGTTTTCTCAAAAATGGGGTCTAAAGAACTGAATCACGCATAAAATGGGGATCTAGTGAGCGGCCTGGCTGCCTGAAAAAGGGGGTCTTGACCGCCGGACATATATATCCAGAAAAATATTTCGTGGCCCCCCCCCCCCTCCGTCCCAGGCTTATGAACTTAAGATTGTGCTTGAAACAGGGGTCTAGGGAGCGGCAGGCATGCCAAGAAAACGGGGTCTTGAGGGCCACACATACCCGTATCACCTTTCTATATCAGTGCCCCCCTGCCCCCAGGGTTTCAAACAAGTTCACTGTGGTGACAGTATAAATAAGTAGTGTTTCTTGTTTCCCAAATGCCCAAATGATGTCAGCAAAGGCATAGCACAAGTACTGGTAGCCCATTAATTACTTTAATCTTATACAGACCAGTCCCTTCAAAATTGTCAGCTGCAAATCAGGATGATAAATATTTTGTGAACAAGTGAATAATGGAAAGAATTCAGCTGTTTCAGTTCTATTCAGTACAAGTAAATTCTGATTTTAATACCGGGCTTTGTATACCAGCCTGTGTAATGGCATCATCATTAGGCCCCTCTTATGGCGACACACCACAAAATAGCTTGCCATTGACTTACTGTACAAAATGGCTTCCTAAAAACACCCGAAAACTCAATAATAAAACAACTTGTTGCTTCAACATTGCCTTTTCTCAGATGATTATGATCTCTTGAACACAAAATGATGATAAAAGTATATCATCAAGGCAAAAATTTCAAGATACATGACGTTAAAGTAATAATGCCCCCTATCACTGACGGCCGAATTTTGTATTACCAGAATCTAGCACAAATTAAGGAAAACCCTGTAAATTTTACCTAAGTAATCTGGAGATCAAAAATGGCATCAGAGCATCTTTAAATAAACTTTACTTTATAATTAGATCAAAATATTTACCAAACATATTGCCCTTCCATAAGTTTTGAAGTCCTCATTTTAGAAGGGCAGTAAATTTTGCTGAGTTTAGAAATGCCGGATTGTGAGTGCTAGTTATTTAGTGTAGTGCGCCCTGCAGGAGACATGTATTTTCCAAATTTTATTGTTTTATGTTGGAATTGATATATAAAACAATTTTAAGAAAGATTTTGATCACGCAATTTTGTGGTCACAAAACATATCTGAAATGCTTTATTACACATTTTGCAAGGCTCTAGACTGAGTGTAGCATTCTTAAAACTATTTATGAACAACTTATGATCCAAAAATTTACAAAATAAAAAGAAATTTGAAAAATCTCAAAAAAAGGAAGCTCGAGGGGACGAGAAACATAAACATTTTTTACTTTGCCTTATTGACTAGGCAGTTTGTACTGACAAAGTTATCTCTTCGTACATTTTTTGTCGTATTAATATTGTCGACATATACAAAATATATATATGTTGGGGTTTATAAGGAATCTTGTCACTTGTCATTCAGGATAATTGCATCCTTCAGGGCAATTGGGCCTGCAATTGTTAAAGAGGTCATTCACTGTTTTTCAGCATTTTTGGAATTTTCGCTCAGGCACTTGCTAAAGCTGTGATGGGCTCTAGACGCTTGTCAGTTGTTGGCTGCTGTGAAAACTAAGAAATTGATTAAAAATTGAGAAACAATTCTTTAAAACTTAAAAACAATTTTCCCTTTTAGCGCCAAATTTTATTTGGTCTCATCTCGGTGTTGAAGTTGTTTTATTTGGAGTCCCTCGTCATTTTGACGTCACGACCAAATATTTGGTAGCGAAAATTTTGTTTGGACTCCGACTATGTTTTCACCCAAACGGTATCTTTGTAGCATTGTGTATTCTATCATATTAATCAGGTTCCAACATCCAAAGCATAAGACAAATGTGTTAAAAACAAGATGAAAATTCTCTATTCATTTAAGTTTTTACTCAGTACAAAAACTTTAAAACTAAATTTTCTGAGAACTATAGTTTTCCGAATCATCCGAATGCCTTTGACCAATTTGGATGTGACTTTGCAATCAAACATCCAATAACCAAAAGCAAGGTGTCATTTTAAAGCTTAAAATATAATCTTTCAGATGAGACCAAAAATCAGTTTTGATTTTGGGACCTTAAGGTACCTTTTGATATGACGGGTCACATGTGATTATCAGGAAAAGTCTAATTAATTGTGTGTGGCTTTTATCCAGGAAAAGCAGAGGCTACTAATGACCATGGCATAGCACAAGTACTGGTAGCCCATTAATTACAATATGATAGATAATCCCAGGGGGGGGGGTCTTCAAAAAAATTGTACGGGTATAATACATATAAATAAAATAAATTGAAGGTGATTTATAATAGTCCCCTGACTTGTAATTCCACACGGCCTCAGCACACTTTACAGAGCAGTTCTAATCACTGGGTTAAATCACTAATCTTGGACTCCCTGGTGCCAGAGGACTTACTGCGGCCTACATAAATTGGCGCAACCCTAGCTTGAGCAATTCACACGCTCATAGAATATACAGTTTTCGCACACTCAGCGCCAGCTGGACTCGAACGCGAAACGATTGATTATTTAACAGTCAGAGAACTAACCGACTGAGCTAGCAAGAAGTATGTGCCTGTTGAACTTTGAAAAACTTACCATCTCTATCTCTATACCTATTTTTGGCTCAAAAACCCGTACCCACCCAGCAATATACCAATTTTGATGGAAAAGCACCCAAGTTTACTCAAATTGGGTGCTTTTTTTGCAAATTTTCACCAAAAGCATACAATTTATGAAAATTGGGTGCTTTCATCTGAGACGAAAACCAACCGATTCCCAAATCTGTGAAAACCTACTCCAAAAGGCAGACACATATATGTATACTGGTACCTTGTCAATGTAAGGACTCCCCCTAGGAGATAATTATCGTGTTAAGCTGGTTTCATAGTGTCTGTCATGGTGGTCGTATGACGAGCGTGACTTCAAATATTTCAATTGCGCAAACTCGACCTTGTCGCACCATGAAAATTTTGTGTTAAGCACGAAAAGCCGATATATCGATTACCCTGTCATGATGGTTGCAACGATCGACTTATCGTTTTGAGTTGAAATAAATTCAAATGTTCTTTTGATAGACCATCATGGCAATGTGCGAATGTGTCGTGCTACATTACGGCTACTCAAAATTGCAAATGTTTGGTCGTCTGCCACATCTACAAAAGAGGTTGGTTGTCTGCCGCAACGACAACTACCCTGAAAACACCTTTGACATCAGCATTGGACTGATATTTGTGAGCTTTTGTGACTGTTCACCTCAATTGAGTTGCAAAGGTGGACAGCTTCACAATTATCAGGCAGCATAGGACACGATTTACCAGAAGCTAATAGATTTAGAGACAAAGGGATTCTAAACTCAAATTTTGGATATGTTTTACGTGTATTTCTATTGGGTCATGAATTGAAGAAAATATTACAAAATTCATATTTTTACCTATTCTAAAAAAAAAACCACCACAAAAATGTTCATAATCATAGAGTAATGAACATAATTATATCATTCCAAATCCGCTGGGGTTCACATGTGATCCCCACTGTTTATTATAGATGTTATCATATTTTTTTTACCAATTAGCAATATAATGTTAGTGATCATGCTGGAAGTTTTATTTTCCTGGAATTTTCTAACGGTAATATAGGCTACAGCGGCGGAGCTGCTAGGCGTATAGCAGTGATCAGCGAGAGGTCAGCCACATTGCAAATACCAAACTGGCAACCAGAATAGTTCCACATCCACCCTCCTCTGATAATTATGGAGGTCAATTTCACCATGGCATCTAGCAACAGTACTAATAACTCATTAAGTATCAATATGACAGATAATGATCATGTCAGCAGTAGCATTGACCTAATATTTGTGACCATACACCACAAATGAGCTGTTAAGTTGGAAACCACAATTTTGTGCTACATGTAATTAGAATCCTGTAGTCGATTCAACTCCTGGGGTTCAACTAGTTCGATTAATAGAACCCTTTTTTTTTCGGGTGACACCAACTAACATAACTAACAAGTCCAGTAATCTAGAAAGCCACTTTACTACCTACCCCGAAGGTTAGTCTGCCATGCAATCAGTCTGCTATGTAGAATTCTGGCTTTCTAGTAAAGTGGTATGATGTGATAGTGGATTTATAGTGTGGATAGTAACAAAGAAAAAATCAAGGTCCTAGGATCGGACTAGGATTCAACTCATATGTGCCTCCATACCATTGTTAATAATTGTCTATGCAGTATTTACCGTCCTTAGGTGGAGCATTTGCATGGGTCCAACAAACTCCAACAGCTTATGTGACTGCCGAACCACAGACCATTAATAGAGTAATATTTTGTTCATGAG
This sequence comes from Ophiothrix spiculata, assembly GCA_000969725.1. Taxonomy (NCBI): domain Eukaryota; kingdom Metazoa; phylum Echinodermata; class Ophiuroidea; order Amphilepidida; family Ophiotrichidae; genus Ophiothrix; species Ophiothrix spiculata. Next base: position 26,919 of record JXSR01S003074.1, on the reverse strand, counting down.
GAAACAAAAAGACCAACAGAAAATCAAATGGCTTATTGATCTTTGAACGCAAAATTGCAACAACATTTGATGGACCATATTTTGACATTTGGATATCAAGTGAAGTTCATTTTAATCCATATGGTCTATTCAAATAAGGCATTGAACAAAATTTCAAAATTTTATTTTTGGATGATTAACACTTCATATGTCAGAAAATAACAGTCAATTAACAGATATGGGGGAAAATTTTGATCAAAACCTTCAGAAAATTAAAAACTGTGAACTGTATTTTGTTTGTTGATATGAGGCTATTCTCTTAATGTATTTATGAAATGGCTAATGCTATACATCAAGAAAGAGTCAAAAATTTGTTTGTAAAACATTCCTTTCACATGCATATAGATTGCAGATAAAACAAAAGAAATTTGGAGATTGCATTAGACCTCTTGAAAAGGCCAATTAAAAAAAAATCAACTGTAGGGGCTGTATTTATCGAAAAATAAAAGTATAAGCCTATCTAAATATTTTGATATATATTGTTTGAATTTGACAATGAAACTTTGCATGCTGTCATTATTAACGCTTATATATACTTATCTCAAAACTCCACGGGTAAACTTAAAAACTGCCGGTGGACGTTCGTTCCACTATGCTGCGTCTTCTGTATGGAACTCGCTTCCAAACAGCATTCGCAGTATTTCAACACTTCCTGTTTTCAAACGCCATCTCAAAACCCACCTGTTCTGTCTTGCTTTCCCTGAAAGTTAATGTTGTGTTCTCGTTTTGTTTGGCACTCTGAGTTCTTCGGAAGATTTTGCGCCCTTTATTATTTATTATTATTATCTCAAAATGCTTGGGGAAAAGTTTGGGAATGATGCTGAACTTGTCCAATGCCCCTTTATGTAAAAAAGACAAGAGGTTACCTTTAGGCCAAAAAAAAACACCTTGTTTGGTTGCCCTCCACCGACCGACCCTATTTTTCAGCCCGACCCAAACTTTTATTTATTGAATTTTTTTTTCTCAAAAAGATGCAAAACTTACCGAAAACTACAAACAAAAAATGTTATATTTTTGCTTTTTTCAATATTCAACCCTGAAAATGTTTAGGATGTCTCAAATCACTACAAGAGGTAATTGATTGTTTTGATTTTGATGTCCCAGGGGAAGTTGTGAAGGCTGGAGCGGCCGATCGACCTAGCGGTATATGGAAGAGTATTGGAAAAAAAAAAAAAAAAAACGACTGACCAACCCTGTTTGAAAAAAGCTGTGGAGGGCAACCAAACAATTTTTTTTTGGCCTTATGGCTTATTAATGATGCAGAGTTACATTTTACTGTATGCACCCCACGCTTTAGAAAAGATGGGTCTACAAAAATCAAAACATTGTCAAAAGGGTGGGGTTCATAGAACTTTCAGTATAAAGGGTGCCTTGCTAAAAAAAGTTGGGTTGAAATATAAAGGGTGTGGTTGCTTACCATTGGACTGAAAATTAAAGTTATGCTGAGGAGCTCTGAGAATCAGAATAAGCATTTTCAATAGAGATAAGATGGTGTTGCAGTGGTCGACATAGAAAATAAAACTTACATGTGCTAATGAGATAATTCATTAAAAATGTGCTGAAAACACACACAAAAATGCACTTGCAAAATATACATGCATTGAGTGAATATTACATGCATTTGCACATGTATTTAAAAACCCTTATTTTGAACACTGATGGTGTCATCATTTATGTAATTCCACATTGCTGAGCTAGGCTTGATCAATGAACCCAAGTGGGATGAATTTAGTACCCTCATCACAATGAGAAGTGTATGAAATTTCTAAAAAGGGTGGGTTCAGACAATTTTCAGTATAAAGGGTGTTTTCATAAAAATGGTGGGGTAAAAATAATAACGATGGGGTTCAAACCCCACTGCATACAGTGCATTTCACTCTGTCATTATCATAGAAAGGGTTAATTTACCTTATTCAGGGCCATATCAATAAATAACAGTTTGCTGAACAGGTAAATTATCCCATGCTATTTAATTCCTTAATTACCAGCCCTAAATAAATTTCATCATAATTTCCAAGAATTTACTATATGTAATTGAAGGTGTATTAAATCATTTAAATTCACTTCTTTTGTAATAGTCTTTCAAAAATTCATGATTTTCTTGAATTAGTGGAAAACTGGACCTGTCATACATTTGCATATTTAGATGTTAAAATGAATATCAACAATGAAATGCTTTTCACTCTCCTCTGCTTAAAGGAGCCCTGTCCGATTGGGTCAACATTTTTTCAAACTTTCTTAGATTTTGGTACCAACATGTTCCTCATATTTTTCTCATTACACATGTGAGATTTTACGGCTGAAACATGTCGCTTTTCCGAGATGTAAGTGAAAATGTGTTAAAATTATTAATATTATGGTAACCATAATATTATTTACGCAGTAAAGTATAGGCACATTAAAAATACAGAATTGCTCATAAAATCAAAACGGTCGTTCCGAATTGACTCAAATTTGAAATTGAAGTAACTTAAGTGGTGATCTTTCATATGACAGTGAAAACTAAAATTCAAAAAATCGGACCATGTACCTTTAAATGTACCCCTGGTTACAGCTTGGATACTAAAGTGGTACTTATGCTCCTCAAAATTGGACCCTATTGGGTAATTGTTGAGCGAAAAATACACCCCTAAATGTTGTAAGATAATGTAAATTACACCCCAAAATGCGTAATGGTAGGCCTATACGATTGTAATACCTTTTTCTTTACAAATTAGGTATTAAAATTTATTCAATATAAGTGTTTTCAATCATTTACATCTAGTCATGCTTATTTTCTCTTGTTTGTATACATTTTATGCAAAACCTGTACAGCACGATACTAAACTGAGTGACATAAAATGAAAAATGACCCTTAGTGGCAGAGGTAGCTTAACTTGAATTTATAACCCTAAATGGCATAAATTGTGCTAAAATGTACCCCTTTTTTCAAAAAACGTAGATGACACTGGTGGGTCAAAATCAGACCCTTTTACTCCATTTTTTATGACGAGCACGAGTACCAATTACCATCCAGAGCGGCCCCCCTGGAAATGTACTAGCCATGCCCTCTGGCTAAACTTGTTTACACTGTGAGCAAAAAATTAAAGGAAAGGGTCCTTTTTTCACTCCGCGACAGTGTCCATGTGTGGACCGTGTTTAGGGTAGTGCCCCTCTCCCTGGTAGCTATGGACCATGGTCCCAATAGTAGGAAAACTTATGTGAATCACAGAAAGACAATATGTGTCGAAACAAACAAAAATGTGTATTGATAATCTTCAAAGACAATGTCAAGTTTATAACTAGATTTTATAAATGGTCAAGTAAATGTTTGATTTTTTTTATTTGTTGATCCTTTTCATTGTGGTTCCCTGCAACTTACATGTCTGGTTGGAAGCATTGAACAGCACACTTCATTAATGGATATGTATGTAGCCAATATCCACTATCACTGAGGTTGGTATTATATAAATACAACATGGTAGCGAGGGAAGTAGTGAAAATTACTGATCCCGAGGTGTTAGATGCGAGTGACTACTTCCCGACGCGAAGCGGAGGGAAGTAGTTACACGCATCCAACACCGAGGTATCAGGAATTTTCAATACTTCTCGAAATAAACCATGTTGTATTTGTTTTACTATACCTCATAAATATTTCACTAAAATTTGGTCAAACACATCAAAAAATCACCCAAAAATGTCCATTCTTCTCGATCACCGTATGAATTTGCCAACTGATAAGTGATATGATTACAGGGGTGCGATAGTAGGGGTGCGATAGTTTCTCAATTTTTTCCCTGCGTGGGCGTTACACACACTTGGGGGAAGTAGGAATAATGCCGTTATGCGCATCAGCTTTAATTGACCAATTGTATTTCGTGGCTGCCTAATAAATATTTATGAGGTATAGTAAATAATAATATCCCTATTCACTAAATTATCACCACAATTGTTGGCATAACTAAGGCATTATTTTCTTTTGAATTTCCAGAATGTCCGGAAGGAAAATTTGGTGCGTCTTGTAGGCAAACCTGCCATTGTGCTACTGGAGGATGTCTTCCTGATACTGGGGAATGCCTAACAGTTGGATGCGAGGACGGATGGACTGGGGTCAATTGTCAAGGTAGGGATGGCAGAGGGGTGAATGTTGGGATGTGGGGGAGGGGGTTTCAGTGTGCTACTGGAGGATTTCTGCCTGATACTGTGGGATGTGTAACAGGTGGATGTGAGGATGGATGGACATATCGAAAAGATTTCAATGAAATATCTCATATAATGACTTAGCATTAACATGTACAATGCACACACACAGTCTGTGAGTAATTGTTCCAGTTCAATGAGTACCTATTTGTTCTGCATGCTTCTTCCTCAACAGTGTAAAAATAGGTGACTGTTGATGTGTTTTTACATCATAACGGCGCCAAATATTGACCGATTACAACACTTTAAAAAGTTTCAAGTAGATTAATATTTTCTTCATGGAATAAAAAGCGGAGCCTGCCAATTTATAGTGTTGGACATATAAAATGAGGGCCTACTTGCACCCCAGGTATAGACCAAAATAGCACAAATCATATACCGCCAATGTTATAATGTGGATTATTTTAGACAGGGACAAGAGTGTTCTAACTTCGTAACGACGACGTTTCTCAACCGAATGAGACAAAATTTCGGGGGAATGGTTCTAAATATATGTTGTGTGGAACTAAAGGCAAAGCTAAGAAAAATAATGCTTATTTTTTTTCTTATGCCATGCGAAAGTCAAAAAAACCCAATTTGCCTATATGTAATATCATTGGGTTATTTTGAGTATAGACAGAAGAGACCACTTTTCCATATGTGGGGTCAATTGTCAAGGTAGGGATGGCAGAGGGGTGAATGTTGTGATGTAGGGGGGAGGGGGTTGTCAGTGTGCTGCTGGTGGGTGGCTGCCTGATACTGAGGGATGTGTAACAGGTGGATGTGAGGACGGATGGATCAACCCCTACAAATTTGAGATGAAAAGTTCTCACACAAGTTAAGCAGCATTTTGCAGTCAAATTACTCAATGGATGTTGGTTGGTCATCATGTGAGTGCAAGAAAGTCGTATCTGCAATGGCTGCCATATGTTATATTTATTTAACACCTTGCCACTTGAAAGCAACAAAACCCTCAAAATTTGACTAGCATTATGTCAGTGGCTCTTGAAATGGTTCTTCAGGTGACATAGAACCAGAAGAACCATTGTCACCTGAAGAACCATTTCAAAGGCCAGGTGACTTTGTCACCTGAAGAACCATTTCAAGAGCCAGGTGACATTGTCACCTGAAGAACCATTTCAAGAGCCAGGTGACATTGTCACCTGAAGAACCATTTCAAGAGCCAGGTTGTCACCTGAAGAACCATTTCAAGAGCCAGGTGACATTGTCACCTGAAGAACCATTTCAAGAGCCAGGTGACACCTGAAGAACCATTTCAAGAGCCAGGTGACATTTTCACCTGAAGAACAATTTCAAGAGCCAGGTGATTTTTTCACCTGAAGAACCATTTCAAGAGCCAGGTGACTTTTTCACCTGAAGAACCATTTCAATGGCCAGGTGACTTTTTCACCTGAAGAACCATTTCAAGAGCCAGGTGATTTTTTCACCTGAAGAACCATTTCAAGAGCCAGGTGACTTTGTCACCTGAAGAACCATTTCAAGAGCCAGGTGACATTGTCACCTGAAGAACCATTTCAAGAGCCAGGTGACATTGTCACCTGAAGAACCATTTCAAGAGCTAGGATACTTTGTCACCTGAAGAACCATTTCAAGAGCTAGGATACTTTGTCACCTGAAGAACCATTTCAAGAGCCAGGTGACATTGTCACCTGAAAAACCATTTCAAGAGCCATGTCACCTGAAGAACCATTTCAAGAGCCAGGTGACTTTGTCACCTGAAGAACCATTTCAAGAGCCAGGTGACTTTGTCACCTGAAGAACCATTTCAAGAGCCAGGTGACATTGTCACCTGAAGAACCATTTCAAGAGCCAGGTGACATTGTCACCTGAAGAACCATTTCAAGAGCCAGAAGACTTTGTCACCTGAAGAACCATTTCAAGAGCCAGGTGACATTGTCACCTGAAGAACCATTTCAAGAGCCAGGTGACATTGTCACCTGAAGAACCATTTCAAGAGCCAGGTGACTTTTTCACCTGAAGAACCATTTCAAGAGCCAGGTGATTTTTTCACCTGAAGAACCATTTCAAGAGCCAGGTGACTTTGTCACCTGAAGAACCATTTCAAGAGCCAGGTGACTTTGTCATCTGAAGAACCATTTCAAGAGCCAGGTGACATTGTCACCTGAAGAACCATTTCAAGAGCCAGGATACTTTGTCACCTGAAGAACCATTTCAAGAGCCAGGTGACATTGTCACCTGAAAAACCATTTCAAGAGCCAGGTGACATTGTCACCTGAAGAACCATTTCAAGAGCCAGGTGACTTTTTCACCTGAAGAACCATTTCAAGAGCCAGGTAGGATACTTTGTCACCTGAAGAACCATTTCAAGAGCCAGGTGACATTGTCACCTGAAAAACCATTTCAAGAGCCAGGTGACATTGTCACCTGAAGAACCATTTCAAGAGCCAGGTGACTTTTTCACCTGAAGAACCATTTCAAGAGCCAGGTGACTTTGTCACCTGAGAACCATTTTAAGAGCCAGGTGACATTGTCACCTGAAGAACCATTTCAGAGCCAGGTGACATTTTCACCTGAAGAACCATTTCAAGGGCCACTGACTCAAGACTAAACATTGTACAATGTGCAGTGTAAATTTATGAAAAATGGCAGCTATTGTAGATACAACTTTCTTGCACTCATATGACGTAGACTGTTGTATGTTGGCAAGAATGCTGCCTTTGAACTCTATTGGGAATCATGTAACAAATTTATCAATAAAACTTGATTTTGTTGTGAAAACAGCAAAAAACTACCAAACTACCAACTACCAAAACTTGATTTTGTTGTGATATTTTGCCCCAAATTACCCCCGCGAAATTACCATGTTATTTTCAGATCAACTTCAATGAACTTGAGATGAAAAGTTTACAAGTCAAGGGACATTTTATCATCAATTACAAAATGGACATTGATCCACATTTTTGTTGGCAGTTGGAATTGGGTTTGATACATACCTTTGTATGATACACACAACGTATCCGATGTAAACCATTAGTCAAAGGTAGTTTTTGTGACAATGGACCCAAAAATTACCTTGTTATTTTTGGAACCTCTCTAAAATTTGGTAACTTTCAGCCAAAGTATGACAAAAATTAGGACTTTAGGTGCTATTGAAAGCATACACAAGAAGTTTTTAAGTAACTTTTTAACAAAACTAGTTATATTTAGCATTTCGGAATTAACCCTTCTGAAATGGGGAGCGGGTTGGCGCAGCGGCAGTTCCCTCGCCTTGCACTAAAGAGGCCCTAGGTTCGAGTCCCGTGCCTGGCGCTTTATGTGCATTTGGTTTTCAGTCCATGCTCGCTTCCGCAGGTTTTTCTACGGGTACTCCGGTCTTCCTCCTGCATTCAAAACTGAATTTAAAAAACATCTTGGAGCCCTGTTGAAGATAAGCTTCCTTTAGCTTACTTGGTACCAAGTACCAAGTTGGTTTTCCTTGGCGAAAGCCTAAAAAAGGTGAAATAAATGCCATGCTTTGCTGAATTGGGTTATCAAAGTGGTTTTTCAATGTTGTTTTTTTAGAGCAAAAGTAAATTTCAGCAAAATATTGCTATACAGTTGTTTAAAAACTTGGAAAAATGGCATTCAAAAAACCATGGTTTATACAACAACAACAAGCTCAAAATCTGATTTACAGGAAGTATGTGTTTTTTTCTTGAAAAGACAAATACTGGTATCCGTAAAAGATTTTTTATCATTTTAGTAATTCTCTCTTATAACTTTCTAAAGTCAGCTAATTAGTTAGGTGTCTGTGCATGTCAAGAAGTGTTTTTGGTGGAATTAAATCTATATTCTTTTCTGAAATCCTTCTTTTGGTATGTTTACACAGCTACACTCCATACCAAATCTAATTTAGCAAAACTTCCTTGAGCTTTTAATTCTTATATAAGCTTATGTATGAATACCTTTCGCCCAGAAGATGGATTATACAATACTTTTGACTCGCCTTGATGAAAAGTTACGTTTTAAACAAAAGTCACTTAATTGTGATTTAAAATTCCTTACATTTTGGTACAATGTGGGTTCCATGGTACCCTCTTATAAAAATCTGTTTCCGCCCAAAATGTTTAATAATCTTTACACTATATATAGGTACACTAATCACAACCATATTTCAGGCGAAAAAAATTCTTGCCGTTTCAAAATGGTGGCTAAATAACCGATTTTTTCGCGACATCTCAATTTTTTGACCAAAATTTGAAAAACCCACTTCTTGAAGGAATTTTCCAATGAAATTTGGCTCAAATTAAGAGATCATGAATACGTTGACATTGTTGAAATAAAATTTGGAAAATTTTACTCAGGGCAATTTTATGGGCAAATCAATTTTTTCGCACCCCAAAATGCAAATTTATGCTAATTATCTAAAAAAAACCTTATGCGGTCCAATCTCAATTTTTTTCGCCAAAAGTAGTGTAACTATTATTAACTCATTGCCTACTAACGGCGACTAGAGTCGCCAGTCAATCACATCTACATGTTTCTGGTTTAGCTGAAATGTTCATGATCCCAAGAAGGTAATTGCCCATTAGTTTGATGGATTTGTAAATGAATTATTGGAAATTTATTGATGTCAATAAAGAAGTACAATACCAGCAGACATCAATTATTGATCTAAACAATAGAGATATTGATCTAAATCAATATTCAATAAACTAGTCAATGGATTTGTCAATTATATGGTGGACTTGAAGTAGCAGTCAATAATTAACAATTGTTTGACAACTTTACTCCAAAACCAGATACAGGATTAGGAATTTTCAAAACTAGCTGGTTTTGTAAGGGTTAAGGCAATTTAAAAAAATTAACAGCCCAAAATATTGCAGCGTTAAAATGCGAGAACCGAAAAACCAAAATGTTGGGTGCCATGGTACCCCCTTATGCAGTTAAGTGTTAATAAAAAATGGCCTTTTAAGACAGATACAGTAGTTTCTCTATATCATTAGTTAATTATCTTTGCATTGATTATGACAATCTGGTCAGGGAACTTTATCCTTTTGGTCCCATCTTAGGTACTTTTTCACAATTTGATCATCTTGAATTATGCCGATATCCCCTTCCCCCTGGAGATTGATTTAAAGTTAATCCATCAATTTCTAAAGCCTGGATTTGAGATCCATTGTAGTCTTAATTGGAATACTTGTACTTGATTGAATTCCTTTGTTGCTGATGTAAGCAGGTCATTTGTCAAGTTTAAAATAGTTTACTTGTTTCTAAAAATTCTTGACTGGGGATGTGTGTGTATGGTATGGGAAAATGGTGATGTTGGGAAAAAGAAAGTAAAATGAAATAAAATAAAACTATTACTTAAAGTTTACAATACGTACAAAATCAGAATGCTGTAATAAAATGTTGATTCTGGTTCTGGTATGGTTACTGCTCAACGCCCCTGGTGGTGCCAAACGAGCAGTTGAAGATTTTGATTTATATGGTTGGTTACTTCGATCTTGAATTGTTCTTTGTCGGTTATTTGGGTTAAATGTCTTGGTAAGGAGTTCCAGTCAGCCAGTGTTCGTGGAATAAAAGAATATTTAAAACAGTTCTTGTTTGTGCCGATTTGGATGAATTTGTTGTTTCTTGATGAAAGTTGGGCCGGGCGCAAGATGTTGTTAAGCGGAATGGCGAGGTGACCAGCTAAAGCTTGATGGAATATAGTCATTCTCGTTGCCTTTCTTCTCTCTTCGAGAAGATCCCAACCGAGTTTTCGTTTCATTTCTGTGACGCTGCTGTTTCTTGAGTAGTCTCCAATGACAAAACGGGCTGCTCTGTTTTAAACAGCCTCAAATTCTTTTGTAGACTGATCCCATACAGACCCGCAGTATTCCATGCTTGGCCGTATCAGAGCTTTATAAGCCAAGCTTTTTATATTTTGAGAACAGGAATATAGGTTTCTACGTATGAACCCCAACATTCTATTTGCTTTTGATGCTATATGATTAATATGAGTGTTCCATGTTGATGCTCTAAGTACTGTATTTTATTTGTCTCTGTTAACAATAGTCACAAAATATTTTACAGGGTGCTAAGGGTCGATTTTGAAAGGCCATATATGAACATGGTGTCCACCTTGCAACGACAGTGGCCTCAGTGCAAAGGATTTAGGCATTTTTGAACATTTACATTAACTATCGTGCTGTATTTAACATCATGAAATGTTGGCCTTTCCCTTTAATATCAATGTTATTCGTGTATAAAATGACAAAGATTAACATTCATGCAAATTTGATGTAAACATTATAGCAAAATGATGGATGACAAGTCAGTTTGTAATTTATCATCTAATTAATCATGCAATTTTACAGTGTGTTCCCCCCCCAAAAAAAAAACCAAACAGTGTGTGTGTGTGAGGTTGTTGGTTTTACTGGGTTGTCAGAAAATATGTGACCCGTCATATCGAAAGGTACCTTAATTTAGAAGTATTGAGAAGATTATTTATTCAACCTATTATTTTACTTTAAGATCATGGAATGTTAAATGAGCTGGAATTGATAAGATTCAGGTGTTATAATTGTATAGGACCGGTTGACATGACAATTGTGACCCGTCATATCGAAAGGTACCTTAAGGTCGGCAAAATCAAAATTGATTTTTTGGTCTCATCTGAAAGCTGAGATTTTAAGCTTTAAAATGACACCTTGATTTTGGTTATTGGATGTTCGGTT
>JXSR01S003074.1:4713-15714 GCA_000969725.1 Ophiothrix spiculata | reverse complement strand
GAAGTTTTACTTTGTTAAATATTTGGATGTAAAATTTTCTGGTCCAATTTCACGATTCCTCTTGAGTGAAGTTCTATTGAGTAATTTCCTTGATCTGCTCACTCAACCGTAAGAATGTTTACTAATTGTCATGTGCATGCTATCTTTTATCTTTGTTGAAAAAAATGAAAAAAATTGATGAAAAAATAAGACAGATATGATAAATTTTCCTAGGTGACCCATGTTTCCACTCAGAAACACCCCTGCTTTATGAGCAAAATTCATGAAATTGGACCAGACAAAAATCCACCCAAATATTTGGTAAAACGTAACATCTTGTTATACAATATCGATTGAAATGAAATATACCTTAAAGTTCAATTCATGGACTATGCAACGTTTATACTTTCGACTGTCCGTTAAACCTAAGAAAATTACACACAAAGATTGTAAGGTTTTTTCTGGGACACTCTGTATAATTTTAGATTTTAGGAGAAAAAAAAACAGTGTTTATAGTGGACTAGTCTAGATTCCACTTAGAATTTGAAAAAACTTCTGGAAATGCTCTAATAAAGCTTAGTAATGTTGTAAAATAAAGAATTTAAAAAAAATCTACACATAAATGGCTAAAATTAAGAGAGAAGAAATTTTTGATATATCATTCTGTGACAGGGGTGTGATTATGTCCAGTGTTTTCTAAACCATAATTTAGATCAGATGGATGTACCAGTTCAAGAAGAACGATGCAACCAAAAACAATTTGTCTGCCCATCACTGGCATAAAAACAAGATATTTCTGAGATTTGAAACTAGAAACACTCCATTTATTTTCTCTGGAGAAAAAAAAATTGAGTTGTAAAAATGTTGCCAATATTCCACAAATTTAGGGAAAACTACTGGTAGGTTAGGCCAAAGAAAAAAATAGTCTGTCTCAGCTTCCCGCGCGCATAGCTTTTAAAAATCCAAATTTATCGCATTTCTTTGTTTTTTTAGGTTTTTGAGAGATTTTCAGTTTTTTTCATCTTTTTTTCCTACTACTGGAAAAAAAGTTAAATAAAATGTAATTTTCTGCATCCGCGTAGCCCTTTTTTACTACCCCCCCCCCAAAAAAAAAACATATGAATTTCTTGTGTAAAGTTAAGAAATAGCACTCGATGTACAACTTTTTACGCTCAATGAGCAGCTGAAAACGGCAGAAAAACAGTGATTTTGGGGCGTTTTTTAATTGGCGTTTTAGTTCTACTCATCCAAAATTCTATGCGCATAAACCATTTTAAAGCTTATTTTATAAGCTACCCTGTTGTATATTTTTTAAAAATTCACTAGGTATAAGTTTGTCGTCATTTGCTTTTTTTTATCCACCAAATAGCCCAATTTGTCTGTGTAAAAGTTGTGATTTTCTCTATTTGTCCATCTTTCGCTGGTCATAACATTTCTGCACTTCATGTCAGATTTAGTGCGCAAGCGCCATCATATTGGATAGGTTATTATCTTTCGAATTATGTATAGTTAATAATGGTGGGGCTAATTAAACTACCGTCAATTTTACAAGAAGTTTGCCCTGTCCAGCGTTTATGACAAGCAGTCAGTGGCCAGTGCTAATGTATTATGACTTGGTTCCAGTCCAGTGAACGCTCGCACATATTCGTTTTTTCTATTGTTGTACTATGTCAATATAGGTTATAAATGAAAATCAATTATGTCTCTCTTGTTCTGTGTGCAATAAAACTTCATAATTTAGTTGACAAATTCGTAGTGGAGAAATTCATATGAAAACCCCGCACAGCGCTTAGGGTTTTGACCTTAAGTAAGCTGAGACAGAGTTCTTTTTTTTTTTGGCCTTATATTACTAGAAACATGTTCTATTGATTCATGTAAAAAATATGTAGGTAGAAATGTAACGGGAAGAATCTAGGCCAGTCCCTTTATGTTAAAGAGATATGCAGTTTCCTTAATTATTTTTTCTCATTGAACATGACAAAATGCTAAGCTCTTAGGAGATCAGTACAATCCAAGGTTTTGCATTTCATAATTGGCATTCATTTTAGACCAGGGAAGGGCACCCATCTTCGGTTTTGATTGGGAAGAACAGAAGTGACACTAAAAAGAGACCCCTCCACTGAGAACTAATTTTTGGGATCAATTTGAGCTGTGCAAGTAAAAATTTCCATAATATTGCAAATAAATAGGCTTTGAAATTAACTTAAATATTTTGAACCAGAGGATTTTCAAAAAAGGACTTGTAATCTAAAAATTGTGCCCAGAATGAGGATCTAGGGGTGACAGGCAAGGTGTGAAAAGGGGTCTTTAAGGCCACATATCATCTACCATCTTTCTAGGTTAGTGCACTCCCCTGGATTTTAGTGAAAAAGCTTTTATTTTCAGGCAAATTTAAGCAAGGGACATGAATTTTGAAGTGTTGAGAAGATTATTTATCATGGAATGTTAAATGAGCTGGAATGGATAAGATTCAGGTGTTATAATTGTATAGGCACCAGTTGAGTTGACAATTTTGATATCACTTGTAGTGCATATGTTCAAAATTTCCATTGCTATTAAACCCTAACCTCCTACCTACCCCTCCTCGGAAATAAGGGTGTCAAAAATTGGTGGTTTCCAGCAGGGCTCGAACCAGGGACCTCTCGCATCCCAATTCCGTGTCTACCTATACCAAGCCACCCGAGGGGCGTTGCCTAGGCAGCGATTTTGTCCCCATTTAGGACCCCCGTCTATGACGTATTCGGACTAAGGCGATTTTGGTGATTTGCTCTTGTAGCTTTTTGTAACCTTTGGGAGCTTTAGGGTTAAACCAAAACCCTACGAGCCAGTATACGGCACACATGATGTAGGCCTATACCGCCTCGTAGGGTTCAAAGGGACACATGTACACGTACCGTATACCTGATGAGCTGGTTTACCGGTACCGGCTTTTTGCACACGTGTCAGAAACCTGATGTGCCTGTCTGCCCGCAAGGGTAGCCCGGGGGGAGGGGGGGTACTCAAGTTTGGTTTTGGTAGGGGTGTGCTGCTGGGAAATTTGAAGTACCATCCATGTATATAACAATTTTTAAGAAAAAGGGACCCATCCATATACCAAATTCCCAACATTTCGAGTCTAGTTTATACAAAAATTGAAAATTTTTTGCAATTTGGCGTGAATTTCCTGATTCCTGTTTGAAATTCAAAAAAAAATCAAAAATTTGTGCCATTTTGGTGCAAATTTTAGAACATTTTGAAAAAAACACCCATCAAAATACCACATTTTGCAAAGAAAAAGGACCCATTGTCATACCAGTCAGCCAGTTTGCGGCACATCCCCATAATCACTTTTGTACTTAGTACCCCCCCCCCCCCCCGGGAGGGATAGTTACAATTTGTAATGTGTGTTTTTTTACCTCAGAAGACATCAATGAATCTCTAAACTCTTGATTGATGGGTCATTTTGCTTCTATATATTTACATGAGAGAAGTGAATGATGCCTAGAGTTTTGTGAATTTGATAGCAAATTTCATCAAATGTGGCATCAATCATCTATACACCGAACATAAAAGTCAGGCTGTTGGCTGATACAAATAATATTCCTGTTTGAATGCTTGTTATAGGAACAATTTCGGGCAGTTGTAAAATGAAAAAATAAGGCTTATTGAAGAATTGGATGTAGTAAACAAATATCTTGTAGGATGTGGGGTGAGCCCGGGGGGGTAACTGATATTGGTGTTCGGGTAACCACCCGAGTTCCGCAGGTTCCGAAAGTGACCCTATGTGAGACCAAAAATGGGCAAAAATGGGTGAAATGATACCCTATCTGAGACCATAAATCTACCATATCTGTATGACTGGATACCCTATCCGAGACCATACCTGTTCAAATGAATACCCTATCCGAGACTGAACTCAAATTATTACAAGAAATCATAGGTAAAATGTAAGTGTTCACCATTTTAACACTGTTAAGAAGTGTTTTTAGGAATTTAAAGCACTTGCATTGGCAATGCAAAGCTATTTAAGACACCATTGTCATTAATTCAACCATTCTTTCTTAGTTTGATACCCTATCAGAGACTTGAAAGCCAAATTTGATACCCTATGTGAGACTTGTAGACTGCCAGGTTGATTTTGATACCCTATATTGCAAGTCTCGAGACCTGTCCAGGTCTCACCTTTTTGGTAACGCGGGTGGTTACCCGGCCAAAATACCCAGTTACCCCCCCGGGGGGGTGAGAGAATTTCTTGGAATTTTAGAATAGCTGGCGAAAAAGTAACACTAAACATTGCAGATATTATAAAATGTCGAAGGTTATCCTGAAAAGGCACACCTTTTTCAAAAGACATCGTTGACTCTAATGGGCCAAAATCTGATCCTTTTTTGAGTTTTTTTCTGATGAGCATGCGTATCAAGGAATGTGGTCAGCGGGACCCCTCCCTACCCGCCACCCCACCCCCGTGAGAGATATGTTCCCTACATTTTGCTGATACTGATTTGTTGGCCGAAAACTCTCCCCACTTTGCGATTCAAATATACAACAAACATTAAGGAAACATTTTAGTGTATTTAAAACAGGTGTAAATGATAATCATGCATAAAAATCAACATGTAGCAGTCTCTGAGGTAATAGTTGAAGTTTAGGCCAGGGTCAGACGAACGACGACGTTGCATTTATTACAATAAATATATTGTCGTAATTAATTACGACATGCGGTCACACGTACTACAACCTCGCATTTACTACTATAAATACAATGTCGTAATTAATTACGAGATGGGATTAGCACATCACTTTCAGCATACAAGCTATAGTAATGCAATGTCGTAATTAATTACGAGGTGGGGTCACACAGGGTTTTTACCGCATTACTTTCAACTTTATTACAATAAATCCATCTCAACGACGGAAATTTTCGTCGTTCATTTTTTTTAATGCGACGACGACCCTATTGTAATAAATACGGGTCAGACGTATTATGAGAGCAAAATTTATTGTAGTAAATGCGACCTCGTCGTTCGTCTGACCCCGGCCTTACAGTATTGAGGAAAACAAAATGCACTTGAATTCTATTTATTCAGTAGTAATATGCACTTAAATACCAAGTGTAGCATAAATATAATGCAAACATTGGTATATTTTGTTTCCAAATATTTATGCTCAATTTGGTAAGTCATACAGAAAGTTGGTGATAATATTTTATATTATTATTACTAGAGGCTTTGGTTTAAATAAAAGTAAATGTTATGCCAGTTTTATGTTCACTGTCAAAGTGTCATGTGTTATCCAATTTTGTTCATACCTGTAGACTAAGCATCGGGCTCTAGCGTGATCGCGCCAAAGCACCAAAATCACTTTTTATGGTCCATCGCGCTTTTTAAGATTCATTGAGAATTTTCATGATTTTTCCCAAAACACTCTTTTTCAATGCCAATTTACTGTCCAGAACTGATGATAAATTCATTATTATATGAACGTAGGCTAAAACAGATAAAACCTGTGTTGTATCGTTATTCAAGTTAAATTTGTGTTTAAATGCATTCAAGTAACTTCTCTGTAATTATTTTAGACTCGGAACCCCTAGATTTTGGTCATTTCACTCATTATCAACTAAAATAGATTGCATGAAAAGTAGTAATAATCTAATCCATGTTTGCTTAGAAATTTGTATTCCTGGTTGAATAACAGCCAACAGATTTACCAGGGGATTGACCAGATTTTTCACATATTTCCGTGCTTTTTAAAAAACCAGCTGCGCTTTTTGCCATTAAAAATCGTGCTAAACCCCAGTGCTTACATTAGACTCGTGCTTTTTATACAGCCATAAGCATGGTCCCAATCTTCATATTCAGACTCCATTATATAGTATACAAATATTGACTGCTTTGAGGGGCACGGTTTAAATTATTTTCCCGAGGTGATCTCAAAACCACGAATATGCCCGAAGCGAAACTGAGGGCATATTCATGGTTTTGAGATCACCGAGGGGAAATAATTTTAACCATAACCCGAACAAAAAGCAGTCAATATTTGTTTTATATACCAAATAAATACATTGAGCGGGCATAGTGAATGCTATGCCCCGGGCATAGTAAATTTATAGGGCCTAGTTAAATCCATGCCCTCACTTTTAACCAATCAGAGGACAGGAATCTATATATGAGGTATATAATTTATGTTATGCATTCGCCACATCTTTTGCAAAAAGATTAAGATATTACTGGTTTATTTACTAATGATCAACTTTACTATCAACCATAGTATAGTTCTGATGTAAATGTAAAAGCTCTTTTGTAAATATCCACCACCTCCGTACGCTTCAACCACTACCTCCCCGTTACACTCTGTTCATGATTTGAACCAGTGGCGTGCCCAAAGGGGGGGCCGGGGGGGCACGTGCCCCCCCAGTTTGATGAGTCAGTCGGGGGAAACAGCCCATTCGGGCATCTTGACACAAAAAAGATAGAAAAGAAAGGGGAGGAGAGAAAAAAATCAAAGGGAAAGAGAAGAAAATACCTTGAATTTCCCTTTGTTTTTGATAATTTAAGTATGAAAAAGCAAAAATTTTGCGGGCTTTGCGCGAAATTTCTGTTATTCTGTCAATATTCAGTCAAAATTTGTCGGGTTTTGCGTTAATTTTTTGCGCGCGAAAAATCTAAAAATATCACATTTTACACTTCTGCCGCTATTGGTCATTCGGGGGAAACTGATGGTTGTGCCCCCCCACTCAAAAAATCCTGGGCACGCCACTGATTTGAACCATAAATGATGTTGTACGCAACTGACTTGACAGTTATTGCATTTGAAAGAGGATTGATGCTACAGTGGTCACATAACCACCGGTCGCCGACTGGTGTCTGGAAATTGGAAGGAAGCAGCAACGCTGAAACATCGGTATGATATAGGCGAACGCTTGCGTTGCCCAGTCGGTCACCGGTCGGCAGCCAGTTGTTATTGGATCATAACTGAAGACAATGTTGTTTCAGCTATGAGTTAAATTCTTGCGGCATGCTTCAGGCATCTCTATGGCTCATGGACACCGTCCGGTCTCTACACGTACACCGTCCAGTCACCAATCGATGTCTCCTGAATTTCTACTAGGTATGACCCGTAAAAACATTGTAATTTCGCTGCAAGAATATGTGACCGGGTATAAATTGCCCGTCTAATGGTACCAAATGTTTTGCAGTAGATTTTACTCTCTTGAATAAAATTTCATTGCATAGACAGAAAGCATTTTATGTTACATCAATCTCAACCAAATTGGTATAACCAACTCTTGACTTACGATCAATTGTTTGCGAATATTTGTTTAGAGCAAGAAACTGCATGGAAGAGGCTGCAGAGATCATTACCCTGGACAAAATCGAGTACAAAAATAGTACAACATTCCTAAGGTGCACATTTGGAATATCATTTAAGTACAATTTAAGTATATTTATAGTACACAAATTTGTACTATATTTGTAGATACTTCATTTACCCATTACTTGGCAGGAGAACGTTGATTTTTCACACCGCTGACACGCAAATACATTGACGCATAGTTCATATTCAAGCAGGCATGACTTTAAGTGGGCTTGATAGTTTTGTTTTGATACTGACATAAAGTGTTTCTAGATGCGTTTTCAGATGTTTTTCTGAGTTCCGCGCAATATGATAGACCATTTTTTATTTAAGAATATGTTATCAGGAAGATGATTTTGTCCATGCACAGCCACTTATTTGTACTACAAAATTCTGATTTGTGGTTGCAGATCCTCACAGCCTCTGTACATCCCGGGAGGGGTACTTAGTACAGAACTGATTGCGGGGATATGCCGCAAAATCAGGCCTCAGGAATCAGGTAACTTTGACCAGAGCATTGATATAAGACATACCCAAACCATATCATAAATTCAGTCCAGAGCATCGATAGATTTTTGAATAAATATGACTCAAAATATGGTATGTGGATGGGGGCTTTTCAATTTTGCAGAGGCACGCCCCTACCCAAACTAGTCCGATCCTATAGGACCTTGAATTTTTCTGTGAAACTATCCACAATATAAATACCACTTAATACGCTGGGACAGTTGTGACGTCATAATAAATGATCGTGTCCACTAATCATACATATTAACACAATAGGCACATGTAAACATACAATTCAGACTGATTTTTCTCGGTTGGAAGACAAAAATAACGGCAGGGGTCCCGTCCTTGCTTGTAATCACAACCTTCAGCATAATAGGCCGGCATGTTTTCCCTTATTTTTGTTTTAGACGAAAGTTATGGTATAAAATGGCAAAAATGGCCTCACCGTTTGTTTGGGTCCAAAACGCATGTGTAAGCCATTGTGCATAAATAATGACGTCACAACTGTCCCGGCGTATAGAAAGACCGAGTTCTACATAGCCAACTTAACGTATAGCAGACTGATCGCCCCTCCCAGAAATAAGGGGGTAGGTAGTAAAGTGGCTTTCTTGATCTCTTGACTTGATAGTCAGTTATATCCCTCATGTTGGTTTGTGTCACCCTGAAAAACAAACAAACATTGGTTCTATTAATCAAACTTACCCAAACCAAATTTGAGTGCCCCAAGATTTCATGACTGAAAGATGTTTTCTTTTGGAGATATGAGTGAAAATGTGTTTTAGTATGATAACTGAATTAAAATAATTAAATTTTCACACTTAGTATTAGGCATCAGTGACATTGCGCAGAAAAATGCTCATAAAATCAAAATAGTTGGAGTATGGACCAATTATACAGAAATAAAGTGATGGTAGTCTTTTACAATAAATTAATTATTTGGAAAATGGACCATGCTCCTTTAAAAATGAAATTATTTATTATGGAATGTCTGGTCTGGTCATAAACTAATTCATGTGCATCGTTCTGAAATAAAGGAATGCAATTAGTAAATCTGAGTAATGCCTAATCTTGCACCCTAATCTTGAAGCTAATCCAGGAATTTAGACTTTTTGAGGCCATCAGAAATAATCTCATCATATAGCAATATAACAAAACCACAAATCATAAATTGTATAGAAACTTCAAAGTAACTTGTATACTTCTTCAAAACCTTTCCCTTTTTATAACACAATGTCTTATCAGAGAATTGGGAGAAAGTATGATGTCCAGTGCGGGGTCCCGTCTTATCAGAGAATTGGGAGAACGTATGATGTCCAGTGCGGGGTTCCGGCCTGTGTTCCTGCTAAGGCAGTATGACGCGTCGTTGGCGCAAGAGCCAGAAAAATTGGGGAACAGGTTTCTGAAAATGTTAAAAAAAATTCTTTTTCTTCCTTTATTTGGTCAATTTTCAAACCTGCTCTTAAAGCAATACTATATGATTTTGATTAAAACTGGTTTATAGTAAAAACAGCATAAAATGAAGGAATGTGCCTATATGAAAGTGTTTTTAAGTGTATTTTATCAAAGAAATGTTTTTGCCATTGAAAAATCCATGCTTTCCTATATAAACTAATACATGTGGAATTCGGGATCCCGAATTTAATTCAACAATCCCGAATTTAATTCAACAAAGGGACATAAAAGAAAAAGTAAGCAATAATTGAGCAAAATCATTTGGAGGGTATTACTTTCTACCCAAAACAAACCCAGTAAGCTAAAATTATGAATGTCGTGGGTGACAGGGGGCGCTTCATTTTCAACACTTTATAGTATTACTTTAAACTTTGTCAAAATTGCGCGGGTTGGTGCAGGAACAAAAATCTTTGCGGGAACACTGATGATGTCATGTTCAAATTCTATTTTGTCAAAATAGTTGCATCCAAAGAAATTGTAAAGGAGAAGTGGTGCTCTATTTATTTTAATTTGACTGCCATGTAAATCCTATGAGATGGCAGCCATCTTGGATTGTCGCTCATGCTAGGAGGGTGAGTTATTGTACCTGTGGCATTTTACACGGGATTTTAAGGGTCCGTGTGCCACACTTTGAGAGTCTTCAAAATGAAAAATGAGCAGGAAAATTGGTGTAGATTGTCAAAATATATGCTGCTTGAAATGCAGACAAGTTTTGCATGTGAAACAAAATTCACTCCCTGTATATGCATCAATTGAAGATTTTATGCAGTGTGCCTGGATATCGGGGCCAATCTCCAAACATAATGGAGGTATAATAACTCAGCTCCATGAGCAAAAACAAGATACGGGTGGATGTGGATAGTTTTATGCAATTTGTTTCTCTTTTCAATGTGCATTTTTCATTGCGGCCCGAGGAAAAGGGGTCTATATCTATAGGCTTATCTCCTTGAAAGGTTGTAGGCCTACAGTATTTCCTTCTTTATTTTGATATTTAAAAAAAAATCAAATTGCCTATTTTACAATTGCATTGGGAAAAGTCTGAAAAAGAACACTTGAAATCTTCTTTTGGAGTAAGGTTTCAATAAAATAAGGAAATACATTTCGTTGTTGACCTGCAACAGAAAACATAGGACCCATTTGTTTATTGTTTGTCTGACACACATACTTTATTTAGAATTTTGGAACTGATCCATAACATTGTATGTTGTGTAGTTCTATCAACAAATGATTTTCTGTCAAATGTGTAGCTGAATGTTATGAATAGCTCCAGAAATAAACTAGAAACACTGCACAAGCTCAACATCCTTTGAAAAGGACTCTAAAACCCCATAATACTTCCATTTGAAAACTGCATAATTGTAACTCTCTGTATGAACTTGAAATTAAGGCTGGGGTAGACCTTCAACTAGCATGAAATGTTTTTGTACTCTAACTCATATACAATATAAAAGTATACATTTTTAAAAGCAGATTTTTACCCTGAACATGATGATGATATCAGGTTTTGACCAAATATGTCAATTTTTATAAGCAGATTTTTTCCCTGAACATGATGATGACATCCATTTTTGACCAAAAATGCCAATTTTAGCAAAAAATGCCAAAAACCATATTTTTTGCCCCAAAAATTTCTCAAATTTTTGATTTATATCTTATTTTTTGAAAAAATTGCCAAAAATAGGCCAAAAATTGCCATTTTAGTGGCAGCGGTGGGATTTTTGGCATTTT
>JXSR01S003073.1:66877-77470 GCA_000969725.1 Ophiothrix spiculata | reverse complement strand
TATAAAGTGTTATTATATTTGTATATGTTGAGAGAAAAACAAATAAACTAATCTGAATCTGAATCTGAAATAAAATTACATTCAATAGTCTGTGTGCAAAGTTTCTCCTGCAGTCAATTCATTAGAGTTTGTCAACCTGAACATGCTAGAGATAATAACAGCTGTTGTTTCGACAACATTGAGTTCTGTTAGCTGTTTAGGGACAAATGAATCATTTGAACAGTTGCAAAACATTTCTGAGATTCTATCGGGATTCTAAGACACATTGGCAATTGATTCTAGCTCTAATAGCTCTTCTAATGCATTTCAAATCCAGACTGCCTTGTCGCTATGCACATATTTTTCAGTAGTTTGCTTAACAGAACCAATTTAAGAACACGACATTCATCATTCTATCAGATGCTCAATTGCTCTGAAACCTTTTTAGAACAAACCTTTGCGTGTCGAGTGATGTCTCGTGCCAGCATTCAAATGTTAAAGAAAACGCGAGTTAATTGTTTCAATCACATAAAGTGCAAGTTAGATGCCGATTTCATTTAAACAATACATTATCAGCACATTTGTCAATAAAAAAAATGCAGTGCTTGAATTGTGTTAATGAGGAAGACACATCGTTCTACATTCAGATCCGTAATGAAATAAGAGCACATTCAGACATGTTAGGAAAGTGCGAATCGAGATAGACATTCGCCATAGTTTACGTAGTATAACATAATTTTGGTTCTGTTTCGGTACAGATTGAATGCAGAAATCAACCTCTCCATAACAGTTGTCAGATAATGCTCGTGAAAAACTCTTTTTTTTTTCTAGCTGTCAGCCGGGCAGTTAGCTGTGATAAAAAGACGACATGTTGTTCTAAAACCCTAAAACCAGCTTGGTTAAATAAAATTACATTCAGTAGTCTGTGTGCAAAGTTTCTCCTGCAGTCAATTCATTAGAGTTTGTCAACCTGAACATGTTAGAGATAATAACACCTGTTTGTTTCGACAACATTGGGTTCCGTTAGCTGGTTAGGGACAAATGCATTATTTGAACAGTTGTAAAACATTTCTGAGATTCTATCGGGATTCTTAGGCACATTGGCAATTGATTCTAGCTCTAATAACTCTTCTAATGCAATTCAAATCCAGACTGCCTTGTCGTTATGCACATATTTTTCAGTAGCTTGCTTAACAGAACCAATTTAAAAACACGACATTCATCATTCAATCAGATGTTCCATTGCTCTGAAGCCTTTTTAGAACAAACATATCCGTGTCGAGTGATGTCTCTTGCCAGCATTCAAATGTTAAAGAAAACGAGAGTTAATTGTTTCAATCACATAAAGTGCAAGTTAGATGCCGATTTCATTTAAACAATACATTATCAGCACATTTGTCAATAAAAAATGCAGTGCTTGAATTGTGTTCGTTCTACATTCAGATCCGTAATGAAATAAGAGCACATTGTTAAGTAAGTGCGAATCGAGATAGACATTCGCCATAGCTTACTTAGTATAACATAATTTGGGTTCTGTTTCGGTACAGATTGAATGCAGAAATCAACCTCTCAAGAACAGTTGTCAGAAAATGCTCGTGATTTTACCCATGTTAGCAAATACATATGATACTAGATAGCTCTAATGAATATCAAGTGAGTTATACCATGGTGTTACATCATCATGCTTTGAGAAATGAATACTTAACAAAGTGTACGAGAGGAAAGGGCAGGTGAAAGAATATGATTTGCTATGTTCATAGTAATACTTTGTATCAAAAAGTTTCTAAATATTTCATTTGAATAGAACAAATAGTCTCCATCAATCGATTTCCTCATTTGTCGACTAGAATCTGCAAACCATGAATTGTGCTAAGAGGACGACACATTGTTCTTTAACCATTTTAACCAGTTATGATGAAGTGGAATCAAGATAATGTTAAATTGCAAACATCAAGAAAAACTTTCGATACAGCTTTCTAGATCTGTGCGAAACTTTTTTTTTCCCTAGCAGTCAGCCAGGCAGTTAGCTGTGCTAAGAAGACGACATGTTGTTCTACAACCAGCTTGGTTAAATAAAATTACATTCAGTAGTTTGTGTGCAAAGTTTCTCCTGCAGTCAATTCATTAGAGTATGTCAACCTGAACATGCCAGAGTTAATAACACCTGTTTGTTTCGACAACATTGGGTTATGTTAGCTGGTTAGGGACAAATGCATTATTCGAACAGTTGCAAAAGATTTCTGAGATTCTATCGGGATTCTTAGGCACATTGGCAATTGATTCTAGCTCTAATACTAATAGTTCTTCTAAGACCAACATCCCATACAAGAATGGATAATAAATACAATCAAATATGAATCCGACACAAAGCGTATATTCCACATCGACACAGCAAATAGTGAACTCTAATTACAACTTTGTCATGTTTGTCAATAGAAATTCGCAAGCGCTGTACTAAGTAGAAGACATGTTGTTCCGAGTCTACATCCAGTTTGGTTAAATGAAATTACATTCAGTCGTCTTTGTTTGTGCAAAGTTTCTCCTGCAGTCAGTTCATTAGAGTTTGTGAACCTGAACATGCTAGAGATAATAACACCTGTTTGTTTCGACAACATTGGTTTCTGTTAGCTGTTTAGGGACAAATGCATCATTCGAACAGTTGCAAAACATTTCTGAGATTCTATCGGGATTCTTAGGCACATTGGCAATTGAATCTAGCTCTAATAGCTCTTCAAATGCATTTCAAATCCAGACTGCCTTGTTGCTATACACATATTTTTCAGTAGCTTGCTTAACAGAACCAATTTAAGAACACGACATTCATCATTCAATCAGACGTTCCATTGCTCTGAAGCCTTTTTAGAACAAACCTATCCGTGTCGAGTGATGTCTCGTGCCAGCATAATAAAAATGTTAAAGAAAACGGGAGTTACTTGTTTCAATCACATGAAGTCCAAGTTAGATGCCGATTTCATTTAAACAATACATTATCAGCACATTTGTCAATAAAAATGTGCAGTGCTTGAATTGTGTTTTAACACAGTTAAAGAGGAAGACACATCGTTCTACATTCAGATTCGTAATGAAATAAGAGCACATTCAGAGAGTTAGGATATTGCAAATCGAGATGAAGAACATTTGTCAGATAATGTTCGTGATTCTACCTATGTTAGCATATACATGATTCTAGATAGCTCTAATGAATATCACATGAGTTATACTATGGTGCTACATAATACTTTGAGAAATGAAGTGTACGAGAGGATAGGGCAGGTGAAAGAATATGATTTGCTATGTTCATGATAATACTTTGTATCGAAAAGTTTCTTAATATTTCATTTGAATAGAAAAAATAATCTCTATCAAGTGATGTCCTGCGATATTTTCCCACACCACAATGTTGAAGAGCACATACTTACCAATTGGTTAAATCACATTGAGTGCTGGTTGGATACGAATTCAATTTAGACAATGCATTATTGGTACATTTGTCAACAAGAATCTTTTAAACCTTGAATTGTGCTAGTAAGAGGAAGACAAGTTGTTCTATAACCAGTTTTTTTTCAGTTTGGTGAAGTGGAATCAAGATAATGTTAAATAGCAAAAATCGAGAAACACTTTCGATACGGCTTTCTAGATCTGTGCGGAACTTCTAGCAATCAGCCAGGGCAGTTAGTTTATTTATAGAGATTGTCAACCTGAACATGTTATAGATAATAACATATGTTTGTTTCGATAACATTGGGTTCTGTTAGCTGTTTATGGACAAATACATTATTCGAACAGTTGCAAAACATTTATAAGATTCTATCGGGATTCGGAGGCACATCGACAATTGATTCTAGGTCTAATAGCACTTCTAATGCATTTCAAATCCAGACTGCCTGGTACTTATGCACATATTTTTCAGTAGCTTGCTTAACCGAACCGATTTAAGAACACCACATTCATCATTCAATCAGATTTTCAATTGCTCTGAAGACTTTTTAGAACAAACCTATCCGTGTCGAGTGATGTCTCGTGCCAGCATTCAATTGTTAAAGAAACGCGAATTATTTGCTTCAATCACATAAAGTGCATGTTAGATGCTGATTTCATTTAAACAATACATTATCAGCACATTTGTCAATAAAAATGTGCAGTGCTTGAATTGTGTTTTAACACAATTAAAGAGGAAGACACATCGTTCTACATTCAGATTCGCAATGAAATAACACATGTAAGAGCACATTCAGATATTTGGGGATATTGCAAATCGAGATAGACATTCGACATCTAAGTAAAACATCATTTGGCTTCTGTTTCGATACAAATTGAATGAAGAAATCACCCTTTTAAAAACAATTGTCGGACAATGTTTGTGATTCTACCTATGTTAGCATATACATGATTCTAGATAGCTCTAATGAATATCACATGAGTTATACTATGGTGCTACATAGCTACAATGCTTTGAGAAATGAATGCTTAACGTTTAAGAGGATAGGGCAGGTGAAAGAATATGATTTGCTATATTCATGATAATACTTTTTAACAAAAACTTTCTAAATATTTCATCTGAAATAGAAAAAAATAGTCTCCATCAAGTGATGTCCTGCGATATTTTCCCACATCACAATGATGAAGAGCACATACTTACCAATTGGTTAAATCACATTGAGTGCTGGTTGGATACAAATTTAATTTAAACAATGCATTATCGGTACATTTGTCAACAATAATCTTTAAAACCTTGAATTGTGCTAGTAAGCAGTAAGAGGAAGACACGTTGTTCTATAACCAGTTTTTTTCTGGTTTGGTGAAGTGGAATCAAGATAATGTTAAATAGCAAAAATCGAGAAACACTTTCGATACGGCTTTCTAGATCTTTGCGGAACTTTTTTTCTAGCAATCAGCCAGGGCAGTTAGTTTATTTATAGAGTTTGTCAACCTGAACATGTTATAGATAATAGCATAAGTTTGTTTCGATAACATTGGGTTCTGTTAGCTAGGTCTAATTCGTAATGAAATAAGAGCACATTTAGACATGTTAGGATATTACAAATCAAAATGAAGAACAGATGTCAGACAATGTTTGTGATTCTAGATAGCTCTAATAAATATCACATAGTTATAGAGTTATAGTATGGTGCTACATCTGGTGCTACATAATGCTTTGAGAAATGAATACTTAATAAAGTGTACGAGTGGATAGGGCAGGTGAAAGAATATGATTTGCTATGTTCATGATAATACTTTTTATCCTTTAGTGTACACGAATTATGTAATCTCATTGGTCAAACATACTTTAAACAAAACCTGTATTCATGTTTTTCCAAAATAAAAATAAGCCAAACCCTGAATATATCCCGTATTCCGTGACTCATACACAAACGCTACATTGCTCGCTATCAAATGAACTAAAAATGTGTTCGTGCGTCGTTAAAGCTTGCTGCGTAAGAGTGTAATGCAGCGTTCACGCATTGGTCGTGACGCAATCGTACACGCATAGATCAATACGCGCACATCCAACCAGCGCGCGGCTTGGCTGTGCCATGGGGCTTTCCATGCTTTGTTTATAAAGCTTTTTTGATTAAAATTTCGTTTTTGATGGTAAGTTTACCAACGAGATTACAGCATTCATGTACACTTAAAAGGATAAAAACGTTGCCCCCTGCTTGTTCTAACGAAATACGGGAAATATCTAGGGTCTGGTGCCATATTCCATTCGGCCTGTCGGCCTCATGGAATATGACACCAGACCCTAGATATTTGCCCGTATTTCGTGAACAAGCAGGGGGTAACTAATAGTATCAAAACGTGTCTAAATATTTCATTTGAATAGAAAAAAAAATAGTCTCCATCACGTGATGTCCTGCGATATTTCCCCACATCACGATAATGAAGAGCACGTATTTACCAATTGATTAAATCACATTGAGTGCTGCTTGGATACGAATTTAATTTAGACAATGCATTATCGGTACATTTTTAACAAGAATCTGCAAACCTTGAATAGTGCTAAGAGGACGACACATTGTTTTTTAACCAGTTTAACCAGTTTGATGAAGTGGAATCAAGATAATGTTAAATAGCAAACATCGAGAAAAACATTCGATACAGCTTTCTAGATCTGTGCAGAACTTTTTTCTACTACAGTCAGTCCATGACAGTCTGTCGACCTCAACATATTAGAGATAATAATACCTGTTTGTTTCGACAACATTGGGTTTTGTTAGCATGGTTAGGATACAAATTAAATTTAGTAAACAGTAGTATACCAATTCGAACAGTTGTCAGACTATGTTTATGATTGTAGGCATGTTAGCAAACACATGGTGCTAACTCTAATATCAAATGAAACGATCTATATCGCTGTACGTTTATGTTTATTTCAACAAATATGTCGAGAATTATTTTTTTTAGATTCTAAAAATTAATACAAGCTAACGTCTAATGAACTTTATACATGCTGTATAATCACTTGATAGGTAAGCAAAAATAACAGTTAAATAGTATGTTTGTAAGAAGAACTTTCATTTCGAGTGGAGTAAAACTACTGTTGTCAATCATTTCAAACAATTTTTAATTTTTAATTATTGCATATTGAGGTTTTTAAAATTTTAGCTAGTTTGTTGCTTTTCAGAACAACATTCCCCACTAAAATGGCTTTTTAATATTACAAATTGAAATCAAATATATGACATCTATGAAGCCAGATTAAAAGCACTCAACCCCTTTCAAGTAATTTCTTCACAATATCAACAAGATACGTACATTTCTTGTTTCAGTAGTAAAGTGCTGATTCGATACAAATTTAATTTAGGCAATACATTACCAGAGCATTTGTCAATAAGGATTTACAATATTCTAGAAATGTGCTAAGAGGAAAACACGCTGTTCTACAACTAGTTTGATGGGAATAAGTCACATTCAGTCATTGTTAAAAAGCGCAAAACGAGATAGTCATTTGATACAGCTTTCTAGGTTTGTGAGGAACATTTTTCCTGCAGTCGGTTCAATAAAGTTTATCAACCTGAACGCGTTAGAGGTAGTGACACCTGTTTTTCGACAACGTTGGGTTAGGATATAAATTGAATGTAGACAATTTCAGTAGTAGTTAAACAATGTTTTTTGATCCCATGCTTTCCATGCTAGCAAATACTGGTAACATTTCGTTCGTTATTTCTTTATTCCCATCACCCTTTCTTTCATGTTCATAAGCATCACATAATGTAATGATTTGTCCAATCACTGAAAATGATTTTTCTGCCACAATTCTGACTTTTACTTAGTTCTATGTCCATGATTACTAAGTTACTGAAATTTAACAATGTATCCTGCATATGGTATAAGTTTAAATTAGTACTCGCAAATTGACCCAATTTTTAAGAGTAATACTAATAAGAAGATTTGAAGAGTTATAAGTAACCATGTATTTGTTAATCCTGTTGATTGATATAGATTTTGATATAGATTTATATGTTTCCTCATAGATAATTGTTTAAAAAGTGAAGTGAAGAATTATTTATGCTTGCTCAGATTTCGTGATATTCTTGAGTAAATTAATATGAATAGTATTAGTATTCATTTTCTCAATTCAATGGATTCGAGAATACCATCCGGCCTTATTTCTGTTCTATCCATATCCCCTGCAGCAGCTGAACATGTGTCTTTTTGTTTTTATGAGTCTTTGAAAAACAAGAGTACATTTGAAAGTAAAATATATTTCCATACTCTAATTCGGTTTGTTCTCACGGAATCAAACTAGAAATTCACTTAACCGTGCAGCATTTGCTTACACATGTTTTACTTTGTGTTACTTTGTAGCATTTTAAGACAATGGAAAACAAATAAACAGATAACGTAAACAACATTTGTTTTTTCTGAATACAATATTGCAAAGATGCTTGTGCTATCTTTCAATTGGCAAAATTGGTTTACACTGGTAAATTAGTATTTTGACAGTAGGCCTATATCTTTATGTATTTCGTGATGGATTATCAGCATGATAATAACCCTAACGCTACCTAGTACTAAAAAGTACTATCGGATAAAATCAAGAAAATAGTCCAATAACGTCATAGACGTCATACACTCTTAGAAGGCCGGGATCAAATATACGAGTAGTTTTCGGGATGATCCTTTAAGGATCACTTTTGATCCTTTTGCGGATCAATATATA
The DNA here is from genome assembly GCA_000969725.1 of Ophiothrix spiculata. Taxonomy (NCBI): domain Eukaryota; kingdom Metazoa; phylum Echinodermata; class Ophiuroidea; order Amphilepidida; family Ophiotrichidae; genus Ophiothrix; species Ophiothrix spiculata. Next base: position 69,327 of record JXSR01S003073.1, on the reverse strand, counting down.
CAAATGGATCAAATTCACAAGGATCATTTTTGATCCTTTTTTAGGATCATTTTATTTTTATCCTTTTTGATTACAATATCAAAGTTTTGATCCGTATTTCTGGTTTACTTTGATACGGAAAGGATGAGCTCATATTTGATACCGCGTTTGGATCCAACGTATCTTTTGTTTCATATTTGAGTACAACCCAATATCCACTACACAGCGGGGAATGTATACAATGGTGTAACATATATAAATACGTTGATATCATCACACAGTCCGGCGTGGTCGAGTGGTTAGAGAGTAGGTCTCGTAATTACCAGCAGGTATGAGTGCGGCGTGGGTTCAAACCCTGCTAGCGTCACTTCAGTGTGATGTTTTGTGCAGGTCTTTTTTATAAGAAATATTTGATCCTTTTTTGGGATCACTTTGATAAGCTCATATTTGATACCTAAAAAGGATCAAAATTGATCCTTTTTGTCTCATATTTGATACTTTCTTTCTAAGAGTGTATATGTACCGAATCGCTACCAGGCAGCGCCCGCCCCGTGGCTTGGTATTGCTTGACTTTGGATTGGGATGCGAGATGTCCCAGGTTCGAGTCCCGCGTTCGAATGAGTAAAAATAGCCAATTTTTATGTAGGAATTTCCAAGAAGATAGGTTTTAAACGTCCGAGGGTTAGGGTTAAGAGCATGGTAAGCATAAAAAAGGCTGGTACACACTAAAATCGTTTTGTCGCTGAAGCAAGCAACAAGCTTATGTTGAATGAATTGCAGTAATTCTACACTATGCATATTTTCGCAGCTCTCTGCATGAGAAAAGAGCTTTAAGGGAACTTATAAATATAGGTATTTTAAAAATTGCAGTTACATACAAATTTGACATAAAATAATAGCAAATATCAAATCTTTCTAACGTTATAACACACTTTTCTTAATCATAAAAGTACATCTAGCGATCGGTCTTCAAGTATGACATCAATCAACTTTTAATGTCCTCCAGGTGCTCTTTAAGGCATTTCAACAGTAGGTGTATCTTGATACAGAGGAAGGATGCTCTAATGCCTTCCAGATAAGATAAAAAGCAAACGAGTAACGTATAACCCATCTCGTTGACAATCAGCTCCGTCAAACCGTTCAATGTCATTGACTTTCAATATCATTATTGGAGTAACAAGTGCGGTCACTTTTGCTGATTTCCCTTATCCACAGACACCTGTTCAAACACCGGGGATTAAGTGGTGTCTGGAAACTATAACTCCTATGCAGTTGTCGAGAGAGGGGAAAGGGGGCAAATTTTGATTCATTGATTCATTCGTTGTCCCCGTTTTGAATTGAAGCGTATGAAATTGTGAAAGGAAAGGGTTATGGGATCCCCTTAAATAAATGGTTTAACGGATGTGTACTCCTAGAATGGGATTTCTTTCATAATATCTCATAAATTATATAGGTCTACAAAACATTATAAAACAAAATTTCAATTTCTATACAATATTTATAACATTTGGTTGATCTATTTTCTTTGGTTCAAAATCAGAGAGGGTAAAAATGGCGTTTACTTTCCTATATTTGACGATTACCACGCACAAATGAGCTGGATAAAATGAAAAAGATTGTTTTTTCTTCAATAGTTTAGTAGTACATGTATCCTATTCGAAAAAGACAGGTTCAGTGAATGAAATATCAGAATTATTCTTATATGATTTGTTGAAATTACATGAGAAGCTTTATGCCGAAACAAATGCTAGTTACCATGATATTATAAGACTTGAAGTGAACCTTGTTCATGCTAAATTGAGCATAGTGTTTCGGGAAACACAGGGTATCCTTTTCTTGACGTACTTCCGTATTTGGTGTTGAAGCAATATTGTTGACCATTAATCAAACTTTACTATCTATAGGTGATCCACGTCAATAGCAATTGAGCAAACTACACGAGAGCTGGGAATGTACATCCATGTACATTCCTGGAATGTACATCCATGTACATTCAAACTTGATATTTTCGTGCGCCTCACACACTGCGTGTGCGTGCGCGTTAAAATGCGATTTGGTAGTAGGCGCAAACACGCGCAGTTGAATACGCAGCGTGAGTCCACATCTGATTGATGCGTCACCGTGAATACACAATCTCAACTCACTGGAATGTACATCGTTGTACATGGATGTACACTCCAAGCTCCCGTGTAGTTTGCCCCTTTAGCATTGTTAAAGTAATGCATATTAAACATTTGAAATATGAATTGCATAGCACATTTTTTGAGCTTAATTTAATTCATAAGTGGAGACTCCAAAAATACATATCAACCGTTGACACGTATTTTCGCTAAAGTAGTGTAGACGCGACAGTTTGCACCATTTACGCAGATGTTCTCTTATTTACTATATACCAGCAGGCTTATAGAGTTTCTTGGATTTCTCAAAGTGACAATGATGAATTGATTGCAGGATTTCTTATTAAAAACGAT
>JXSR01S003073.1:53801-65623 GCA_000969725.1 Ophiothrix spiculata | reverse complement strand
AATTGTATGAAATGTTATAATTTTGGTATGATTTTGAAGATAATGTATTAGTCTATAAAATCAATTAAAATAATAGCCAAATAAAGGTGTTTATTATCTCCAATCAACCATTACCAGGAGGGAGTTAAGTATGGATGAAGTGAGTGAGTTGTAACGCAAATGGGCCCGACCTCAAAAAATATGACCCTATGTTAAAAAAGTGTGGATCAACAATTTGATAATCATTATGATAATATGAACTCAATCAAGCCCATACCATACCATATATAGTTTTAATTACCAATTTATAATGCTGGGTTATGATAAAAGTATTCAACATTATGCACCGGCATGGTGATCATCATGGAGCGAGGCTCGTACTAACGGCCTGAAGATTTCTTGCCTACTTATATATCTTGCATATTTATATAGACAATATCTTCCTATGCAAGCAACTTATAAATAGGCAATTTAATCAAAGAGTATGAAATATCAGAATGTTTATTCTTGTCAGATTCATGACATGTTTATGTATTTGATATTACTAAAATAAACCTGATTTATTTGACTATCCAATATGGAATTGGAACAAACATATTTTTGTAACATACCGGCTAGACAGGAACTTACACATGATTGAGAAGAAAATTTAATACCATTCTATGCAACATTTCCGATGGTGTCTATTAAATTTGATACCAAATTTAAAACAATAAAGTTATAACAATGCGAAATTATTCAACCTAATGATTCATTCAAGTTTTATATTTTATTAGGACGGTGTGAAATGGAGAAAAGACGCCGTGGACACCTACCCGGCGCCATTTTGCAGAAATAATTGGTTATCTTTAACATGTTTAAGAGGTCGAAAGACAGGTAACACAATTTTGTTTAATTACTAAATAAGGATTATTGATATTAATAATGCTTGATTGTTGTTTCAAAAGGTTATAAATCATCTGGCGTGAGGGTGAAAACAAAAGATTGAGAGTTGTGTATTCTTCTAACTTTTCCGGTGTTAATCCCTATGAAAAATTAAACCTTAATTAATGATATCAAAATTGTTCTTAAATTTGGTACTTGGGGTCCAAATATGCCTCAATACATATGTAGCACTTACATGTTCGTAATTTAGTACCGTTTCAGATGTAAAAATAACATTTCTTCACCTCTTCGTACTACATTTTCTGGCGTTATCCCGATGAAAAACCAAGTGGTTATATAGGCTAGTTATATCAAACCTGAAATTTGCCAAACTTTGCTAAAAGTGAACCCTTTGTGTTGCACGTAACTAATAGCAACATTGCCTCATCCTTTATTTACGGAGATAATTACAACAAATTAACTTAATGCATTAAAAAGCTGTAAGCCTATACTATTATTTCAAGATTAGTCGATGCACCTTTTCCAAATAAATTACCACAGGTGATCATGCAGAAAATATATTTAATCTTCAGTATGTCTCATCCTCACTGCGCTTAGTCTTTGGTAATTTTAATATATAACTGTGCAAAACATATAACTATAATTGTACTTATTGTTTCAAGTTTAAATTATACTTTTATCAAAATAAATTCAATCACAAATTTGTCATTATTACCAAGAATATTAAGATGTGTAGCCTATTTCATTTTTTAAAACGAAGTAATAAAATATTTTTCATCAACCATGTCTGCAAAATATGATTGAATGGAACTCTCCACAGACCTGTGAAAATTCGTCATTACTCGCGATTATTATGATATTATACCAATTGAAAATGGAAATTGTGATTGGCGTCGTATGATAATACACAAAGGAGATAAGGGCCAATTATGTCGATAATATTTCAAATATAATTCTCTAAATATGTCTTTTTATTTAATCTCTTGTTTAGTGTTATTACTGTTAATGAGATGTTGATTAAGCGTTGGGTAATCCAATTGAGAATGACACGTTAAACAAATATAATTCACCCACATAAAACAACTCGAACAATAACCTTGTTGTGTGGTTATTTATACGTTTTTGGTTAGATATATAATATTTATACTTTAATTTATGATAATTTGTCGAATCATAACTAAATTGCGTTATATATCTCAACTAAATTGTGTTAAATATCACAAATAAATATGTTTTAGCAATTATTTCTGGGCACTATCAAATTATCGTCTACCTAGGAGGTATTATACAAAAGTAATGATATCATCTAAAACGTTTCGTTATTATTGTCAATAAATTGAATGATAATTTAAAAGCCTATGTTCAAGTATGCTTTTATCCCGTAAACTCATTGTAATCCTCTCTACAATTTCTTTATTAACTATGCTATCAACTTCAAACTATGGCGACATCGCCTTGCTTTAATCTGTTTACCAGTCAACGTTACATTATACCTATGTACCTTATTGAATTACATATGTACATTCATATCCATATATTATTATACACTTTCAATGGTGTACATTTGCTATTCCTTTCGATATGTATAGGGTAAACTGGGACAGAAAATCACTGGGTGGAGGTCTGTATTCTGACAGGTAATTACTCCAGCAGTGTTTTTCTCCGACAGGTTGAAACTCCGTATTGTCAGAGAAACGATCTATCGGAGAAAAAAAAGAAGACTGTCGGAACAAAAAAAAAACTGTTGCATCAATTACCTGTTAGAATATTGAACTGTCGGAACAAAAACCTTTCGGAATAATTATCTGTCGGATTATATGTTTTCGTAACAAAAACATGTCGGATAAAAGAACTGTCGGAATAAAAAACTGTGGAAAAGGTATACTTTAGGTCCCATCAAATACTTCACCTGGGACCCAACCCTTACTAACTAACTGGGACCCGACCCTAACTCACTAACTGGGACCCGACCCTACCCTAACCCTAAACATACCCTAACCCGAACCATAACCCTAAAATTCGGATGGGATCTAAAGTATACTTGGTCGAAAAACTTCCACTCAAATGTATTTCGGGCAAATGAACCTTTGAGCACCCCCGTATACCATTTGTCAGTAAGAACTCCCCCCGGGATAAAACGCGGATAAAATCATGGGTGACGGCTTCATTCGGTTTAAATATTAAAAAGGGGTCAGTCAACAAATTTTAACAAGCATGGAATCAGAATGTTTTAAAATGTAATACAAAAGATTACTATAGTAAGCTAAGTTTTCTGCTAGAATACTGCGACCTCCACGCATCTGCTGTTAAGGGTGTAGTTTTAACTAATTATTTTTTGACAGAACACAGTAGACAGCCCTGATCTCCTCTACAGACGTCAAACTACTAGTATGTCGAAACTATTTTTCCTAAATTATCAAGCCAACACGCAATGGAAGAATGTCAATTTCAGGTAATGTAAATAGAATACTTGTTCCGCAGCGCGACTCTATAGTCATATTGTATTTTACCTTATTCTTAATTACAGACAGGCTTCAATAGTTCTATGCTGAATAGATTTTAATTTTATCTCTTATGTTGGGGTCAGTTCTATAGACATGCAGAAATATATTCAATCTGTTTGATGAAATGAAGTAATCAATCAAATCGTGAAGAAGAATTGAATAATTTGTGTGAATTGTGAATTTGATATTACAGCGCTGAAGGGAAAAATTCTCTCGCATATCATCTGACAGTCGTATTTGTCATTTGGTTATTATTTTAATCTATATGTGTCACAATCACTCCTGTCCGACACATTCCAGTGAAAGAAATTAAAATACAAGTTTTATCTATAAATGATATTCACGTTTTCTTTGACTATACATTAGACATGTCTGGCAAACGTTTGTGATGGCTCACCCCGAAAGGGGAGGCTTTGCAGATGATATCATTTTTGATTTTATCATTTCATCTGTTATAGCAATTTCTAAGCTTTAATATGACACCTTACTTGTTGAAATTGATCAAGACAATCACATTTTACAACAGAAAATATGATGGAAATTCATTTTATTTTCTTTGTTTTTGCTGCCTATTTTAACCAGTTTCTCGAAAAGTGTTCTGTCGCAAAGTCCCCCTTTTCGGGGTGAGTCATCACATTTATCCTTTAATTCCTCAGAGAATGTCTTCTTAATTTGGTGACTGATAATCTGAAAATAAAGATATTTGTTAATTTCGCATTCTTAGACGTTTAGGTCTATTATACCAAAATCAATTAGAGGCAGCAGCTGCCACTTGTTTGATTCTAGAAAAGTTCTGTCTAATCCGTATTACTTTAAAGGGTGAATTGTAAAATAAAAAAGATAAAGTGCGATATTTTTGATTTCCACGCTTTCTATAATTTATAAGGAGCGTTGCGTTGCGTTGTACTTCATTCTTTTTAATACTCATGTTGACTTCACCGTGTTTCAGATATTTGTCTTCACGTGATCTTGGCAATAGATATGTCTTCAAGAAATGAGAACATTAATCAAATTAATGTTAATTTTCTTGCAGTCAAAATGTGTCCATGCAAGGCAAGACACTTCCATTTTGAAAGACGTTTTCGTTCAGTATCTGGGAGACATGTCTTATGTCCTCATTTATTACTATGTTTACGAGTGGATATTCATACGTAGTGGTAGAAAACATAGAAAGTGAATTTAACTTCAACATTACTATAATGTTGTTTTAGACAGTCTATTGCGAAGACATCTAGACACAATTTTTACAGTGTAAAAACATGACAAACTCATTCGTTGAGTAAAATCAAGTTCTACAAATGAGCCTTAGCCAACATAATTAAAAAGCAATTCGTTGGCAAAGTGTATAGTTATCCGATTATCTCCATGTCAATTCAATGGATCACGCTTTTAAGTCTTGAACCACTATCGAAACGATCTACATACAAAATCAATGATATTTCGTGATCCAGTTGTCATGGAGTTACGGACTTCGCTGACGAATTTTAGTCAAGCCTTGTATACCCGGCCTGTATACTGAAAATTTCATAAGATGTATTTATTACGCAAGGGTTGTATTGAATTATCAGTGATAAGAGGAACTGGATCAAATTACTACAGTATCTCTTTAATACATGAAAATGAAAATGACAACAACAATTCTAGGCCAAGGTAACTGTATTTTACCCTTGATACTTTCTTTATTATTTTTGCAATAATGTTTACAAACGTTCATTTCAATATATTTTTTATTTCTGATATATTCTGACAAAAGATACATGATCTTTTAAGTCGCAGAAGTGCTTCCATGTCTGCTTTTAATGAGTGTAAAAAATAACCATAAAACTATATATTAACATGATTAAGAGACTCACGACACAGTGTTGATTTTGGTACAAAAGAGAAATATTTAGCACCGACTTTATGAGGTATCCTTGATTCCTCTGCCAGAACATAAACTTATCTCTTTGAATGTCAAGAAAACAATGTCCGATTATGGTTGCAAAACGGCATGAATGGAATAACCTTATCACAGATTGGTATGGGTTTAGCATGTTTAGAGTGACTTTTATGCCAATTTGTGCAAATATCCCGCGTCCCGAATTCATCCTAAATTGTGTAGATTTAAAACAAATCTGTCCCAAAATCTATGTAACGTTTTACCCTATTCATTTTCTTTTTTGCTATTTAACAGCCATGTTCTCTTCTTTGCAGTGTATTTTGACAATGGTTAGTTTTATACTTGTATTCATAGTCCTCAAATTTCTATCGGCATCGACACTATTAATGCATTCAGAGTACCATGCGTCGACAGACCTCAATAAATGTTTAGCTCATATTAGTCATGTGGCGCATCACGAAAACGAGAATGATCGAAACCGCATTAGGATCATTTCGTTATAATCAAACGAACTCCAATATAATGGTCCGCTCATCATGCTTTAAGTCCGCATGATCAACGGGCATGAGCATGATGAGCGGACCATTATATTGGAGTTCGTTTGATATGCATCACTCACAATTTGCCGAAACACACAGTTATACGCTTCTCTTTTTTTGAGTCACACGCGATACTCCTGATACAATGCGAGTGTTGCGTACGGCACTACTACTGAAACATGTATCAAAGTGAAACATGTTTCACATTGACATGTGTGCCGTTATGCAAAAGGGCCTTAAAATAGTTCTTAATGTCGTAAACTGGATCTTAGAGGTTGCAGTAGTAAAGCTACATGCATAGTGAAAAGTTGTGACACGTTACAAAGCAGGAACCGACTCAAACTAACAAAATGCGGATCCCTCTTTATAGGCGTGCTAGAGATTAACCGAGACCATGGAGATTAAGCAGTACATTTTGATTTGATGTAGTCGATGTAAACTCAGTTTGACATAGGCCTCATGATTAAGTCACATATAGGGGCGCTCTACACGGGAGTGTAAATCCAGATGAATGCGCATCTCCGTATAAGCCGCTTTGCAGAAGAATGTGGCTACATGGGCGTCAGATCCGGATCTGCTGTGCAGCGCTCTGCGTACATTCGTACGTGTAAGCAGTCTAGTCTATGCCCAGGGGCGTAACCAGGGGGGGTGTCCAGAGGGGCAGCTTGCCCCCCCGGACCCAAAAAAAATCGGGAAGGAGAGCAAAAAAATGGGAAGGGAAGAAAGGGAGGAAGAAGAGAAAAAGGGAAGAAGGAAGAAGAGAAAGGGGAAAGAAGAGGGACAAGGCAAAGGAAAAGAGAAAAAGAAAGAAAATGAAGGAAGAGAAAAGGGAAAAGAGAAAGGAAAAGGGAAAGAAACCAATATTTCGTTCAAAAATAGGCGTTTTTTAGCTAAAATAAACATTTGTCCACATACTTTTTGCGCGCGCGCTACGCGCGTTTATTTTTTTCCCCAACAAATACAAAAATCGGGAAGCCTCTTCAGTCTTGCCCCCCCGGACGGTCAAAGCTGGTTACGCCCCTGTCTATGCCGGGAGATGCGGATCTCAGATCTGGACCTCGATCGGAAATGCGCATGCATCAGGATCTGTGTTCCGTGCAGATTGCCTCATTGTCATATATTGATACATTAAGAGCTCGTCAATTGCAGGTGTTTAGCCCTCGTAAGGCGCGCAAGAGATGGAGATTGAGTGCATTTTGATGGAGTCGACGTAAACTCTGAACGCATCAGTTTGACAAAAGTATAATGCTTAGCTCACATAAAAAAAAGAGTTGTCGGTCGAGCTCCGGGCGAGCTGGCACGCTACAGCAGACAAAGCCCACGCGAATTTTACGAGTTCACACCAATAAACCTTGAAGTAAACGCTCGTGTGGGTTTTGCATGCTGTGGCGTGGCGTGCCAGCTCGGCTCGAGTTCGGCCGACAACTCTTTCTATATGTGACCTAAGCCTAAAAGACATTGTGACATACTTTACTGAACAAATAAATGCCGCATTACAAAAGTTCAATGTTCAAGAGTTAGGGAACAAAATTAGTCCTGAATTATTTACAAAGCATACAAAGCACAAAATGTAAACTTGTTAATAAATGGACATCACCATGGAATAATATATATATATTTAGAATAATGTCAGAATCCAAAAATGTATAAAACAATAATGATTATTAGTATATCCTATGTAACAAATATATTAATGTACAAATAAAAACATCTTAGGTGTCTTAAAAATTATTTTTGCAATAATGTTTACAAACGTTCATTTCAATATATTTTTTATTTCTGATATATTCTGACAAAAGATACATGATCTTTTAAGTCGCAGAAGTGCTTCCATGTCTGCTTTTAATGAGTGTAAAAAATAACCATAAAACTATATATTAACATGATTAAGAGACTCACGACACAGTGTTGATTTTGGTACAAAAGAGAAATATTTAGCACCGACTTTATGAGGTATCCTTGATTCCTCTGCCAGAACATAAACTTATCTCTTTTGAATGTCAAGAACACGATGTCCGATTATGGTTGCAAAACGGCATGAATGGAATAACATTAGCACAGATTGGTATGAGTTTATTATGTTTAGAGTGACTTTTATGCCAATTTGTGCAAATATCCCGCGTCCTGGACAACAACATGTGCAGAATTCATCTTAAATTGTGTAGATTTAACACAAATCTGTCCCAAAATCTGTGTAACGTTTTACCCTATTCATTTTTTTTTTGCTATTTAACAGCCATGTTCTCTTCTTTGCAGTGTTATTTTTGACAATGCTTAGTTTTATACTTGTATTCATAGTCCTCTCAAATTTCCATCGGCATCGACACTATTAACGCATTCAGAGTACCATGCAGAGTACCATGCGTCGACAGACCTCAATAAATGTTTAGCTCATAGTCATGTGGCGCATCACGAAAACGAGAATGATCGAAACTGCATTAGGATCATTTCGTCATAATCAAACGAACTCCAATATGATAATGGTCCGCTCATCATGCTCATAGTCCGTTGATATGATCAACAGACTATGAGCATGATGAGCGGGCCATTATATTGGAATTCGTTTGATATGCATCCCTCAAAATTTGCCGAAACACACAGTTATAATACGCTTCTCTTTTTCTGAGTCACACGCGATATTCCTGATATTGCGAGTGAAACATGTTTCACACTGACATGTGTGCTGTTATGCAAAGGGCCTTAAAATAGTTCTCAATGCCATAAACCGAATCTTAGAAGTTACAATAGTGAAGCTGCATGCCATGCGCCAAGTAAAAAGTCTTGACACGTAACAAAGCAGAAACTGGCTCAAATAATCGAAGTTATTATCCCGGGTTATTATACTTCAAGACTTTGCATTTAACATGCAGATTCAACAAATGTTCAACATGTTCACCTCCAAACTTCAGTTCAGTTTGTTTGAAATATGTTTTTTCATAATAGCAAATACATGTATGTCACATGTTTCACGTTGGTCCATGTTTCAAGATCGCGCGCAACACGTGTGTATTTGCGAACCTTCGGACTAGCGGGCTGTAATCGATGAAAGTTTGACTATTAAAGCAATACTATAATATTTTGATCAAAAATGGCTTGTAGTAAAATCAGCATATAAAATGAAAGAATATGACTATTTAAAAGTGTGTATTTTGTCAAAAAATTGTTTTGCCACCAAAAAATGGATAAAAAGCATATGCATGTTTTCCTATTCTAATACATGTGGAATTAAATTCGGGATCCCGAATTTATTCAACAAGTGACCGTAACAGAAATAGTAAGCACGTTTAAGCCAAATCATTTGGAGGGTATTATACCAAAACAAACCCAATTAGCTAATAAAATCAAAAGTCATGGGTGACAGGGGGTGCTTCATTTTGAACACTTTATAGTATTGCTTTAATTGATAATAATGGCATACCGTTTTATATTGATACATTCAGAGCTCGTCGATTTACGTGGTTTATCCCTCGTAAGGTGCGCAAGAGATTAATCGAGACCATGGAGATTGAGCAGTGCATTATGACGGAGTCGATGTAAATTCTGAACGCATCAGTTTGACATAGGTCTAATTCTTAGCTCACATAAAAAAGAGCTGGCACGCTACAACAGACAAAGCCCACACGAATTTTACGAGTTCACACCAATATTAACCTTGAAGTAAACGCTCGTGTGGGTTTTGCATGCTGTGGCGTGCCATCTCGGCCGGAGTTCCGCCGACTACTCTTTCTATATGTGACCTAAGCCTAAAAGACATTGTGACATATACTTCACTAAACAAATAAATGCCGTATTACAAAAGTTCAATGTTCAAGAGTTAGGGAACAAAATGAGTCCTGAATTATTTACAAAGCATACAAAGCACAAAATGTAAACTTGTTAATAAATGGACATCACCATGGAATAATATATATATATTTAGAATAATGTCAGAATCCAAAAATGTATAAAACAATAATGATTATTAGTGTATCTCCTATGTTACAAATATATTAATGTACAAATAAAAACATCTTAGGTGTCTTAAAATGACACAATGGTTTCAACCTATTGAAAATAAGTTACATGAATAGCAATATCTTTAAAGGTGGATATTTATAAAGAAAGGGGGATGAAATAAAGTGTTGAAATTTGAATTTACTCTATATCTAATGAGAATATCTTAGTGTTAACCAATTTGTCACAAAATCATAAAACGATACCAACTTATTCATAAATTAAAATATGTTGCTGTAAATTGAATAATTTAAATGCACTTTTCTGTATATATAGAAATGATGGATTGAAAAGTAAATATGGTAGTTAATAATCAAAACCAGATGGATTTAGTAACGCCTATTGCTAGATACATCTGTGAATGATTGTTGGAATCAGTTGAAAACAAATTTCTCATGAAACTGATGCACGGTTTGGACATAGATTTTGGTTTGGACAAGTTCTTGACTCAAAAGCATAAACCTGATGAATTTGCAACGCCAACACATGTGATTGCATGGAAACCCTCTTTCAGGGTTGGTGTACAATGCAATTTAAGACCCATTGGTACACTAGTAATGCCTGTATATTCATGAGGTGCAAAATTTGGAGACGTTTTTGTTCTGACAAAACAAATAAAAAGATAAGCCACATTTTAACTCAAAATTAAAAAAAAAACCTAAAACAGAAAATTAAGATTTTTTTTTTAGATTTAGATCCTGTGACTAAAAAATGCTGGAAAATGGGTGTAGTGTTGCGCCAGGAGTGTGATAATGGAATGTTTCCCATCACATCCCCGTACCTATTTTCAAGGTAAATATACCGTCCGAGGTTTGTGCACCTTAGAAAAACAAATTTTGCACCCTGCAATCTACGTATGAAACTAAGGCGTAACTTGTCAAACTCATTTGATTTAAAAAAAATAAACCCTCTAACCTTATCCAATTGAATCATATTTATCATAAAAGATAAGATAGATCAACACTAATTGAGTATTCTATATTGATACCTGCAAGCCCACGTGAAGCCTTTGCCCTCACCGACATTCAGTGATTTTCAAAATAATCCTGTCAAGTATATTGAATCGGTTCTTGACGAAATGTTTTTGCAAAGTCAGAAACAATTTGATAAACACGGACTGCCTCGTGTTAAGGGAAACTAAATAATTATTTTTATGTAGCCAATTGCAACCAGTTACTAAGAAGGAACAAATACAGAGATTTAAAATTCAAAGACAAACCAGATAGGACTCTGAAAATTTTGAAAGGCTTCGCATCGCTTGTTGTTTAGTTTTTAATAAATTCTATATAATATAGGCTTATATACACACATATTGCACTTAAATATATCACAAAGAATACCATTTTAAATCAAGCTGTCTTTACAAACAAACAAGGCAAAGTTCTTTGCTCTGCATAGAATGTAAACAAAATAGGACTCTAATTTGTCAGGGGATGAGAATACAACAAGCAGGTGGTTTGGTCCATGGTTTAGTTTTGGTTTTCGATACACAGTCTGCTAAGCCCATTGTAATTGACATAAAATAATAAAGTTCAAAAAGCAACAGAATGTTTAACAATCATAAATGTTTTACATATAGTAAATCTATTTTCAGTAGAATAAAATGGGTATTATGATTGATGAGCGTTCCCTAGGTTTTTGACGAACCATGAACTTTCATCATCATGATTACTGCCTACAAAAAAAAATATGAGTCATACAAATTATCATCAAAGTGCTTTACTGGTTGTGTGTGATATAAGAGCATTAATTTCTGAGCAGCTTATCAAGCTTATATCAAATATACGTTTGTACATTAATGTGTTGTCGTGTCGACTGGTGTAGTAGTTAGTCCAAGAGTATTAGCTCATATATGCAAAAAGGTGGACATTATTGGTAACAAGCTGATTTTTTCAGAATAGATGCAAAAATATGTGTAGAATCACTGGTAAAAAGTCCCCGAAAATCCCCTGTGGGCATTTTCCGAAATACAAGATGGCGTCCAAAATGCCGCCAAAATAACATATTTTCATTAAAATGGCTTTAAAACTAATCGTAAACCAC